>WIXG01000434.1:0-56720 GCA_009869945.1 Mesaphorura yosii | reverse complement strand
AGATAGTATTTCTTTGACACAGAAAATCAAGGTTGGAATTCAGCAGTTGTGCGAGCAGAAAGAAAATATTTAATCCCGTCGCTGTCCGTATCATAATTAACGAGGCGCCGGGATATCTTGACGGAAAAAGGAGTGCATCTGCTCCTGCTTTCTACCCGTGTATGGAGAAAAGGCCGTCGTCCCACGTAGCCACGTCAGCCATGGAGATTGACTCGGGCACATTTTGTGACACCGGATCGAAGATGATTACGTCGCCATCGGTAAAGCCTTTTAAATTATTGTTCATAGTTGCATGCAATGTAATGTAGCAAGTTTTTTGTGTAGATGTCGAGGAAGCGACCCTTGAATGAATGTGAGAATGAAAATGAAAATGAAGTGCTGAGAGCAAGTCGAAATCAAAACGAAAATGACGTGGTGTTGTTGGAAGAATTTGCAGATGTCAACAGTAATCATGCAGTGAGCAACAAAGAAACCAAGAAAGTGAAGACCAAGCATGATGAATCGCCCCCACCTTCACAAGCGTCATCCGCAACTTACTTCGACCCAGCCAGCTTGAATGTGGGTCAGCCAGAGGAGGAAAATTTTGTTTCGTTCAGCACTCCAAAGCGCGAGGTGAGAAAGCGCGGATTGAAACGGCAGTCAACAGTTGAAGTTGAAGGGTTTCCTAGCAAAGATGATCACGACACAAGTCTTGACTCGATGGATAAGCAAATGCTCAACTTCAACACGATGGCCTTCCTTGCCGATGACAAGCCGAGCCTTAGTCCATCGGAGAAAGTGCCAGACGTTATCCTGGAGGAAATGGGAGAGTGGCACGATGAGGATAACGAGGATGAAGCGGATGACCCGGACTTTCTTCCAGCCACTCCTAATCAGAAGAGCCAAAGCATACTGGTTGTTCCGGCTCCGGAAGCTGCAGAGAACGGAGAAACTCCATCACAAATCTTGAAGAAAATGAATGAAGATTACGAAAAGAGGAAGAAACTCAGGCCGTCTTCGGTGTTTCCCAATCCCACGGACTTTGAGATGGATGAGTTGGTGTCGTCTTCAATTACAAGGGCAAATGTCAATGATAAAATCAAAATCAAGATGCTTAACGCGCCAGAGCTTGGAACCTCAAAGTGTGAAGTTCAGGAACAGGAAATTGACCAAGTTTCTGAGAAAAACGCAATGAATGCGGTTAAGATAGCTGCCTCTTCAAAGCGGCTTGTCTTTTGTCCCACGAGACTGAATGCTGTCCAGGAATTTGATTTACGGACACTGTGCGAAAAGACGGGAAGCATCTTCCAACGAAATTACTCAACGGAGGTGACACACCTCATTGTGGATTTGGTCGATAGCCGAGTGCCGCACACGATGAAGTACTTCTCAGCCATCGCACAGAAAAAGTGGATCCTGGTCTTCGACTGGGTGAAAGAGTGCCTAAAGCACGATGGGTTGGTAAACGAGGTAGGCGCTTCCTTTGTATTAGAAGTTACCCTGATTCCTGATGAAATAATTCTTATTTTGAGAATGAATTATGTCGGATTTCAGGAACCATGGGAGACTTCTTGCTTTCGGAACTGCGACCGTGGTCCCCGAAAATCGAGGCTTTCTTCGGGCTCACTCTTTCATGATGTCACGTTCTTTGTCGGCCACAAATTCTCACAAAGCGGAATTTCTGCGGCAGAGTGTCGGAACCTGCTTGTTCTGTTCGGGGGCAAGGTGGTGTACGACCCCGCCGATGCAACCGAAAATATACTCCTGATTGGTGACCCGCACGATCAATCGTTTGATTACAACAGTGAGTAAAATCACACCCAAGCTTTGTTATGTGGCGGATCATTTCACTCTTTGAGTAATCATTTTTTCTTTCAGTGTGGTACAAGCGCAAAGGCTGGCTGACGGTGACCTGGGAATGGGTCACAGACTGCATTTTGTCCTACTCCGTGCTCCCCTTCACAGAAACCGGCTTACTCACGAGCAATTTGAACATCTCACGCATTCGCTTGCCTCTTGGCATCTCGGACGAGTTGTGCACACTTGAACACTAAGGAACTAGATTTTGACCAGAGTTTTGTAACCAACTTATTTGTCTTGCATTTTGCACACTTTGTTATTCATTAACAGTAATTTTTTTATTTGCTCTGTTTTGTGATCGGTCAATAAATTGCACCCGATTTGACCTTAATTCTGCGCACATTTACTGGTGGTAATTTACCGCTACTAAAGTAATTGCTGAGAGAAATCCACTCGGAAAAGTGAAACTACTGCGACTTTATAAATTTCCCGAAGCACTGGAAGTCTCGCGCAGTTCGCACGTGAATTCCACCAAGAAAGATGCATTCGCAGGTATTCTTCTGGGCCCCATTCGCTGTGGGAGCGCTCCTCATGGCAGTAGCCTCAGCATTCCCGGTTTGCACTTTTGGCACGGTAGAATCTTAAACTTATTCAGCATAGCGCTAACCATTCTCTTTTCAGGAGGTTGCAGTCAAACCGCGTGCCAGGTTCAACTACTCATCCCGACCTTCGGCAGCAGTGCAGCAAAGCAATCCGATCAAAGATCGCGTGCCGGACTTCTCGCTCATTGACGAGAATGACGAAGAGTCTACAACGCGGAGTCCCATCGAGCAGTCCTTCGGCTACCAATTCCACGAAGTGAGCTCAGGCCTCAACAAGAGGACGGAGGGAGAGCCAAGCAAGCAGGTTGCCGCTCCGGAGCCGAAGCCGGAGAGTAAGAATCCAGAAGGAGAGGAAGACGAGTCGAACGAGGAGACGGATGGCCGGCGTTTACGCCTGAGCCTGAGATTAAGACAGGAGCCGCTACCAATTCCGGTAGAAGATGACGAGCCACAGACGTCCACCGTGGCCGTGCCGATCCCACCTGCGCCCATCGGAGTGCACTTTTACGAAGTGAGCTCGAAGCTCAACCAGAAGAAGGTGGAGGCAGAGGAGAAGGAGAAAGAGGCCGCGGCAGAGGAGCAGAAGAAGACGGAGGCTGAGAAGAAGCCAGAAGAGGAGTCCGACGAAGAGGACGACGTCAGCGACGAGAAGAAGGAAGGCGCCGATGCAGATTCCGTGCCAGAAGAGGAGTTCCGCGCCCGACGCAGAGCCCGTCAGTTTGCCAGCCAGTTCTCCAACCTGCGTAAGATCTACAGGAAATAATGACACTTTGTTGACTACTCGTGTTGCTAGCCAAGTACAGAAATAAACTGTTGACATTTTAATCTCAGTTATCATTGCACACTTATTTGCCGAAAGATGAATGACCGAATGAAATATTCTCAGGGCAAAACGTTGGCTGTGGCTACTACCGCATGCGGAACGGAAACGTCATTTCATTCCAGAGCAACAACTTCAACTTCAGCGAGTACAGCAACAACGCCCTTTGCTCCTGGAGATTTTTCGTAAGCTTAGTCGAATCTTGAATGTGGAATGCCCGTAGATGTTATTTCACGTGTTCCATATGTTTCAGGGTCAGCAATGTATTCTTCGTGTGTCGTGCCCGTGTTTTGACGTCCCTGCTTCGAAGGACTGCTTTCAAGATGAGCTCAAGATCACAGACGGATATTCATTCTTCCAAAAGTTAGCAGAGAAGACACGAACATGGTTACTTCATTGCTGGTTATCAAATAAATTCGTTTTCATGCTGTAGGTTTTGTGGATACATTCGGCCGCAGGGTTCGTACAGATCGACGACCAACAATCTGAACGTGTGGTTCAAGACAGACTGGCAGGACACCGCCACCGGAGTCTTTTGCTACGTGACATGCACCGGACCCGGTCAGCAGGAGCCGGCCACACCTCCAGTCACATGCCCCACACGTACGCTCATTGGCTTATTGGGCCCACCGGAATTTGCAAGGCAGAGTTCTAATTGCTAGTTTTGTTTCCAGCGATATTTCCTGGACCGACAACGCCGACTCCGACAATCAACCCATCCAGTATCCCGCCCGGAGTGACTGGCCAGGTGGGCGTTGCCGGCGCGCCGCCCTTCTCAACACCAGCCACGGGAAAGTAAGACACAGAAGGCAGATCGAATCTGCGCGGTTGACTGGATTAATTAATCGTATTAGAGAATGTAGTTCGCATTCGCACCTGTACTCGTTAAGAGGACAGTGACCCGTAATTAGTCAAATTACTACGCTTTCATACTATGAGTTGAGTTTGCAATAAAGAAAGAAAGATTCGCCAAAGATTCCAAACGTTCTGTGTCCCAACCAGTCCTAAAAATGTGCACTCCAAAAGCCTGGATACGCCGTTGGATTTTCTTCGGTGGTGTTTTTTCCATTGCCCTGCAAGTAAGTGCTCAGGTTGTCAACGGCACAGACTGGACATGAATTCAAACCTTTCATTTTGATTACAGGCCGCAGTAGTGACGGTGACCGGGAGTGCTATCCCGCAGAGCGACCAGGACGACGAGGACGATGGGGTTCGGCTTCAGCCCGTTAAGATTCTGAAGCAGGCCGCGTCCCCAGACCCGATCACCAATACAAGCATCCGTAAGGCGCCTCACTCCATTGGTGATTGTATTCAATCTTTCCCATCACTCTACGATAACAGAGACGGGAATCGGCTGTGGATTCTACACAATGATCCCTGGACAAACCGTGCAGATCACAAGTTCCAACTACGGAATCGCCACGTACGACAACAACGACGTCTGTGTCTGGAGATTCACGGTTGGTACTCACAAAATTTAAGACTTGTTCGTGCCGTGATCGATTTGTCTTATAATTAACCTGGCAGGGAGACAATTGTCTACTGGCCGCCAAATGCCCATGTTTTGACGTCCCAGCCTCCTTCCAGTGCTTGGGAGATTATCTCAAGATCAGTGATAGCGTCCTTTACAGCCAGAAGTATAAACCAATCAACAGCTTGAGTTGAGAATTTGATATTAAGTAAGCTCAAACCTTGAGAGAATTAACTGGTTGCAGGTTTTGTGGCGAGGTTGCGCCCCAAGGCGCTTACCGGTCGGTGTCCGGCCACTTGAGGATCAGATTCCGCAGCGATTTTGCGGGGTATGCGGGCCAAGGGTTCCTCTGCTACGTGTTCTGCACAGCGCCGGGATTGGCGGACCCTCCGCTCTCGCTTGTAAATAATCCATCCAGCTGTTTCGGTGAGTCAGTAGTCAGTTTCTTCCGTACCAGTTTACCATTCAATTCAGTCAAGACCCGAAGCTTGATCTTCGTGTATGGTACAAATATTTCCCATTCAGGTGGCCCGACTTCAACCACTCCGATTCCTATCACTACGGGAGAAGTATCGATCGCACCTCCCTTCAGTCCATTGCCGGCCAACTGCGTCACAATACCGCCTGACTTTACGGGCGTCGTCCCCATCGGTGATAATCCGACAGGTTGCCCGTGAAACTGAACCAAGTACCACGAGCTAAAGGATTGGATCGTCATCACCTGACCTGTTTACAATATGTCCAATAAATGATGAAAGTAGATGATTACTACTCCATATTCATGATATTCTAATTGCAATTTTTTTCTGCATCACCATCACTGCTTTACCCACCGAACCTCACTCTAAACAAAGACTTTACTTCATTACGTCACAACATGCGTCGACTGAGAGTGAGATCAGCGAAATGTCTAGTTTGAAAATGAAAACGCAGAGTTGTTGTCATTCCACATAGCGATTCTGTTACTGTTCAGTTCAATTTAAGCTTGTACACGTGTACTTCACTAAGCTAAGTCATTCACATCAATAATTCACACCAAGTCAACCGCCGAAGATCCCAGTTGCCAATTCCTCTAGTAGTCGTCCAATTAAAGTCAAACCAAAGTTTTTCGACGAAATTGTATTTATATATATAGAATTTACCAGCGTCCATTAACTTTGAGTCAAACTACCTGGAATTGAGCGAGTAATTCAATTACATTCAATCAGTATATCAAAATGCCTCGATTTCTGAACCAGCGCCGTCGGGGCGACGGATTCGCACTCTTTCTCCTCGCCTCCCAACTGATCCAGAACTACCAGCACCTGCCAATCGTTACCCTATCCTCGATTGTGGGTCAGATCCTCATCTTTCTCAAGATGCTCCCATTTTTGCCCTGGCGTCGGGAACGAAGTGTCTGTGTGTCACTGTATAAAGTACTGACGGAGCGAGATTACAGCAAGATTCTGATATCGCAAATAGAGCACGCTGATGACTGGCACCTCTACTACAACATGGTGTCCTTCATGAATAAGAGCAAATCACTCGAGACAAAATTCGGCACGGTGAGATATATCCTGCTGTTGTTGCTCTTCACTGTGAGCACGGGGCTGGCCTATCTGGGGCTAAATTACTGTCTCCTGGAGCTGACACAAGACGAGTCGTACATTCACCGGTGCGCAGTTGGATTTTCCGGTAGGTCACCTTTAAGTCTAATAGGTCAATGGAGTTTAACTGAGAATTTGGATTTACAATTCGTGTTGGTTCTTCACAGGTGTTATCTTCGCCCTCAAAGTCCTCACGACCCATTACTGGCCAAATGAGCAATCAAGAACCTTCTATATGATGGGGATGCCCTTCTTCTCCACCGGAGCCATGAACTCAAAGTACATCGTATGGGTAGAATTGGTCGTCATTTCCTTAATTTCGCCTAATGCTTCATTTGTGGGGCATCTGGCGGGCATTCTCGTTGGTCTTGCATACATTTACGGGCCGTTGCAATGGATTCATGACGCAGTCTTCGGGATTATTGCTCCTATCTTGGGGTTACCTGGACCTGCAACACGACAACCGCGATTTGCACAGACATATTCCAGCACGGGGTATCGACCGAGACAAGACCATGGTGACTCAAGTACTTACCAGAGACGCACAAGTCCTCGAACTCATGCTTCACAGTCGCAGAATTCCATGAGCGAAGAAGAACAAATTCGGAGGGCGACCGAAGAAAGCCTGCGTGAGTACCAAGAACGACAAAGTGGACAGCGCCACTACGGTTTCGAGTCAGTGAATGCGCAGGCAAGAGCGCAACCTTCGGCACCTCCAACAGAGTATAACATAAATGACAGGTCGAGTAGGACATTGACGACAGAAGAATTAAGACAACAAAGATTGCGACGATTTACCTGAAACTTAAACCAGTATTTCTTCGTTTCCACAATTAAACGCTCCGCTGTGAATTAACCCACCCGATGATCCATACGCAATTTATAAGACCAGCATTTTTTATCTCAAACGAAGTAAAATAAAAATAATTTACAATTTATGCTAAAGTGAAGTCAAAGGATTTGAAATTATTTCTGAAGTCTTGCGTCCACTGTGTCTGTTCTTCTTGACTCTCCTTGCACTGTCTCCAGTCAATGCGATCGCGGAGGTTCAGAATAGCTTCCGAACCCAGAAGCTCTCTCCCAAACTGCAACGGAAACTGCTGCCCTCGCTGAACTGGAGCGAACAACTTGCTCACGACTACGCTGGATTTCTTGTCCTCACCAGGAACTGGCGAAAAGATCTCCATGAAGAAGTACGGGAAGCCGGGTCGAGCCAACTGGAAGATTTGGACATTTGAGGGCACATGCTGCAAATCGATGCTCTCACTCTCGCTGTAATCTTGACACAGCGACATGAGCGTGTTGATCCTGGCCGTGCTCCCTCCAAATTTATCCATGGGCAGCGGGATGCACTGCACCTGCAGATGCGGACTCCGAAAATTGCGCTCGTAAAACACGACGATTTTGTCTCGACTGAAAAAATAATCGCATAACGCCTTCTTGAATTTCTCGATTTCCTCGAGCACTTCTTCCTGGCATTCGACAGTGGACTGGAAATGGCCGATGGGAAGGATGAGGACGTGGTCAGGAGTCAGGCCTCCTTTGGCCAGCGTGATGTATGCCGAGTCGCCGATGCTGATGATCAAATGCTTCTCCACCTCAGGCGAAGCGAGACAGAACCAGCAAGGCGTTGGTGGTTGTCTCTCTTTGAACTGCTTCTGATTCTGACCGTGGTGGTCTCCTCGCTGGTTGTCGTATCCCCGCTTGCCTCCTCTTCCGCGACCACGACCTCTACCG
The DNA here is from genome assembly GCA_009869945.1 of Mesaphorura yosii. Lineage (NCBI taxonomy): Eukaryota > Metazoa > Arthropoda > Collembola > Poduromorpha > Tullbergiidae > Mesaphorura > Mesaphorura yosii. The sequence continues at coordinate 48,725 of WIXG01000434.1, read as the reverse complement.
CGGTGGTGGTACTCCGACTCTCCGGTGTACGTGCTGTCGTAGAAGAATTGCCTCTGTTTTTGTTCGGACTCCTCGGCAGAATTGGTTTTCGCTGTAAGCAGAAGTTTCTGGGTATACGGGTTGTCAGTGACGTCCGGTGGATTGGCTACGAGATCAGTCGGTGTCATGTGTATCATCGGAGTCACTGCGAAAGAAAAAAACGCTCAGTGCCCACGACAGTTTACCATGGGCCGATTATCACAAGAACAATTTATCGCGACCCTAGGCTATTTTTAGCTCAGATAGGGGGAGGTCTTTGCAGGGTGGCCCTTAGGCTACTTTTGGCTCAGGGAAGAGGAGTTCATTGTGGGGTGGCAGTAGATCTAGGACAATAATCTTGCACTGTGATAATGTGACTCGGTGATAAACTCGTGGCGATAAATTGTTTTCGCGATAACAAGTCGTGCAACGGTCATGGGCCATCCTGTTCCTCCTGACAATTAGGTACTCACCCGTGCACGCATACAACCATTTTGTTTTTGTGGGGTTGCCCACTTTACCCAACGCGATGAATCGTGTGACGTGACGTGCAGCTTCGGCCAGCACTTGGTGGTTTCTATAAGGCGCACGCTCATAGTTCAGACCCTCCATTCCACAAAAATGATATCGTGGCCTTAGCATAGAGGCAAGTGACGACAAAAGAGGTGACGGAGTGGTGGGATGACTGACTGGCTTCGTAGGTGCATTTTCCCATACGAAATCTGGCCACTGCGAGGTGATTAGAATGTCAACTCCTTGCTGATTTTGTGTGCTATTGAGCTGGATCTGCAGCTTGCGAATGTCTGCCTCGTCAAATTCATACTCAGCTTTCGAGGTTGTGTCCTGAGCTTTCCTTTCAACTCCACTGAGGTACACGAGCTTCAACCCGAAGGATTCCATGTACAGTCCATGGTTTCCGAGGTAGGTGATGTTCGGCTTAATTTCGCCTTCGCTGAGGTTGGAGTAATACTTCAACTGTGTCGCACTGGTGGGCCCGAGGACATACGTGGGAATCGGGACTGACGGAATAGTGTCCAGCATGACAGCAGCTGACGCTTCACTCAGATTCTGGTCGGCGGGGAAGAAGTTACCAGCGCAGAGCAACATGTCGAAGGGTCCATTCTTTTTGTGCACTGTGTTGACGCGGGTGAAGAGTTCAGTGAATTTGCCCTCGACGTCGCCTGCCACGAGTATCTTCAGGGATTTCGGAGTAGTTCCCGTTCCTGTCGCGGCCATCATACGAAGTAGCAGATCTTCACAGTATTTTTACGCTTGACACGAGTGGATCCGCTTTCGCTTATCTGTTCCAGTACAAAGTAATCAATCTGAAAAGTCTGATCCACCGGCAAGATGCTAAGAAACGAAATCCAGTTGCGTACCATCTCCAAATAGAACTCGAACGTGAATTTGCCACCAAGAACGCAAAAAGCGAGTCAAGGAATTCGAAAAAAAAATATGGACCACAAGCTGTAGTGCTTGCAACTTGCGGCCTCTTCTATACGTGTGTTCGTCCGACCTTGTCCAGGGGATTGCTAAGCTTCTCTCCCTTCATACTCCGAACAACACGACATACGAAAGCACGGAAACTCCTTGTGAATTGTGGTACGCAATTTCTTGCTATTCTTAATGCGGCTTTTCTCGTAATGATGAATGTAGCTGCGTTATTAATTTTAAAACGAAGAAAGTAAGGAGCCCTTGTTTTTTAATTTAGAATCTGCTTTTATCTTTTGCATTCAGCATTTATCTCATTTGAAGCATCAGCCTACGATCATGCAGACAGGTCAATGGATAATGATAATACGGCCAGTGAAGAAAAGTCTTTATGGTGCATCGCATTTGTTGGTGCCGTGCCCGTGCAAAATTTGCACTTAGAATGAATGGATGAATCGGATAAATAAATGACCGGGGCTGGATGTCAGACTTTTAGAACCATAATGATAGTTATTATTCATTTGAATTGTCGATTAAGTGTACTACAATGGAGAACTCTGCACGCTCACTCACCGGGTCCTTACTCACGAGCATTTACAAAGAAGTAACAAGATAATAAAGTATTACAATGAGTAACCTACACAAGCAAACCGTACAAGTACAAGAAATTTGGAAATCACAAGCGCAATCGAATTGGAATCGAATGACGAATAAAATTAAAGTGGTGACTGATGGCAGATGCTAAAGTTTTCTCTCTACAAGTGCCAGAACCAGCATGCACGGTGGTGAGAATCGAGAACTATGAACAATGGAAGGTAATATCATCCTGACAAGAGTGAAGCCTACAGTACGCCTGACTTAACTACGAGAAAGAGTTAAGATTCCTTCCTTATCACGCTACCACTAGCCTACGTACAAGGGAGAAAGTGTTTGAACCGAATCCATGGCCTGGCCTACTAAACTCCTAGTCAAAAGTCAATACTCGCTAGTCGCTATCAATAAGTACATCATTCACTCACAATGGAATCAGTAAAATTAAGTACTCGTCCGAGTGCTCGGCGCTCGCTCGTCCTGTGGGACATTAAAAAGCGTAAAATAAAATTGAGCTGCTGCGCTTAATCCGTACACGTACGTAGTAAATCTGAACTCCATCGGAGTATAAAGTGTTTTCTGTTTGTACTGAGCACCACGACGTTCCCGGTCTGATTGTCAACTCGCGTCCTAAACTATTACTAGAGTCACTGACGAGACGGTAGCGTAGCATACCACGTTGAAGGAGATCCTCTTCAGATTGTGCAGCAAATAAATATATCTTTGAAGCTCCGGCATTTCGTCGTCGGTCGGTCGAAGGAGTTTCGACTAGTGGAAAGTACCAAGAGAAATTACACAGGAGAACCAATGCAATGAGGATAATTCACAATGTTTGGCAAGATTCGTCGAAGTCACGTCATTCGTCGGTTGGTCGTTCTGACGCAGGATTCTGAAGTGCATTCTTCCCTCAACTCACATACGCACTCACTCACACACTCGATCGAGATAATAAAAATAAATCTAGTGCCTTAACTGCTTACTTAAATGCCTTAAAGTATAATGTGTATCAGTAATAGACATGCTTGTGCTCAAAAGTTTCGAGTTTAGAAAACAACGATAACAAAATGTGCTTTGGTGCATTACAATTACGACGACATTGAAAATTCGTATTAAAAATGTAAAGTTGGGTAAATATCACACTCGCCTACTTAACAAACTGAAACTTAGAACACGCAAATGCCTTGCCTTGCCATAAATGCATTTAATTCGTCCCTTCCCTACTAAGTTGCAGTGATGATGTCTTTTGTACTTGTAATTAGCGAAACAACAAACTGGAGTAAACAAGTAAGTAAACTTGTACATCTTGTCATTCTTAACTAAGAGTTAAGAGTCTTCACGTAAGCACGATCAGCATACGCCAACTTAGTGTGTGGGACGTGCTTGAAACACGAAGTGCTGGTGCAACCGCAATTAACTGAATTCGAAAAGTGTAAACTGCCTATTACACGATTAAACTAACTCTGAAATTTGGCGACCATTTTCGACGAACTCTTCTCTTCGTCGACTTGCTCCATGTTGCAAATTGCATCATTTCACTTAGAACACTTGCAAGTTAATTTCGAATTGGTCGGACTCTCCCTTCTGTTCAGTCCCACTTCGCGTAGCGCGTCGTAGTTCATCACCGCACCGCCCATCAAACAGTCATCGTTTCGTACTTGAACGGGAGAACGGTGAGCTGATTAGAAGGACGCCCCGCAGTACGCGTTCAAAGGCGGTCGAGGCGGAAGGATTCTTCGTCGTTGGGGTCGAGCTGAAGCGGGTCGTGCGGGTCCGTTTCGTTGAGAATCTGGAAGGCCTCGAGGTCGAGAGGGCCGAGACCTTCACGAAAGAGTCCTTCGAAGTCCGAAGCGCGCAACTCCGAATAATCTGGTCCCAAAAATTCTATGTGAATGGCAAATGGGGAAAGAGAGAAAGAGAGAGCGTCAGAGATCCGAACAGCGCAGACCCGTCACCGGAGCAGCAAGCAAGCAACATCTCGTGAGTTAGGCCGTCAAGGGAAAGGAGGCGGAGGGAAGAGACTTACCCGAGAGAATGATTTCTGGGATGCTGGATGGAGTCTGAGGCGTCTGGGGCTGCTGCTGGTGGTGACTGGGAGACGTCTGCGTTCCACCAGCCGCGGCGCCTTCTCCCAGCTGCGCCTGGTTCGGGTTGGAGTAGTACTGGTTCGCCCCCTTCGGAATACAAACAAAAGTATTAGCAGAGAACAACAATTTGGTAACGTGGAGCGTGCAGACTGACTGTGCATTAAGCACAGCACGTGAAAGGCACTTCACACATGAAATGATTAGTGATTAGTCATCAGTGAATAGATTGGCGGCGAGTGACGAGTGAGTTAGTTGTCTTTCATCCATGAATGAGATGAATGATTAGTAAAGACTTAGACGACCTAATTATGTTAGTGATAGATAAAAAGTGTAGAAGAGACGTAGAATGTCACTTAAACTACGAGAGACCAAGTAGGCAACTGTACACGGTGCAAGAGATTGAGCACATTATGATTAGAGTGTTAGAATAAACAGAACAAAAGACAAAAATGCTGCTAACAAAGAGGCAAAATAAAAGAAAAGCACCTGATGCCAAGACTGTCCACTGTTTCTGTCCCGATCCGCCTAAAATCACAATACGAGCAATGAACCAAACAGAGCAACTTAAAATTACCAAAATTTAATCCGAATGAAATTAACTCAGGTCAAATTGATTGTTCAAATTCATAGAGTTCATCGGAGCACTTTGTTTTCATCGGACTCGTAATTTCAATGTTAATACTTGCCAATGCCCAGAGATTCGCATAGCGTCTGGCATATGTGGACTTACCACTGTGATGTTTTCGAATTGGTGCTGGAGCTGATGCTGCTGGCTGAGGTAGAAGTCTGACTGGGATGGTGCCCCTTGCTGTCCGGACGGGCTTGACGGCGCAGACCACTGACCTCCATCGTGTGGGCTCGGACTCTGGTACTGTAAAAAAAAATAATTTAGCATTCATCAGACACAGCATTCCACAACCTCAAGAAAAGACTCCGTTTCATGAGTCTAGTCATATTTTCAAGAAGATTCAAACAGACTACTAGAAATGAAAAACTAAATTCAATAAGAATCAATATGAACGAAGAACGAATTTGAAGAACACTCAATAGAATGAAAGTAATAAATCAAAACAAAACCAAATTTACTGGATTGGGCGAGCTTTGAGGACTAGGTCTTTGAGGGTTCCGCCACATCTAAAAACAAAATAAAAATAAGAAACCAGGCCCAAAAAGTAACCAATAAAATAATTCTGAGGCTTCCTTCGGTCGCTTATTTGCTCGGTTCGTACATTGCTGTCTTGTGGAAATGATTGCTGGAATGAATTATTTGTCGCACTGATAATGTTGACATAGAGCGGATTGTTGTGCATCTGCGGGTTCGTCGGAGACCGCGCCTGCTGCTGCTGCTGCTGCTGCTGAGAAGCCTGTGCGGACGGCTGCTGACTCCGCTGCAGCACGCCAATCGCCCCCTGCGGAGACGACGACAAGTTGGAGGGCGAGTACACGGGACTCTGTAGAAAAACAAACACAAAAATACAATCAGAAATCAGCGTCACATTTTGTCACATATCAATGCAATTAACAAGGAGATAAGACGTCCACAACTTCTCAAATGTACGAAAATATTTGCACAAGATCAAGATCGACTTTAAATTGTAAACAAACTCTGACGTCATTGCCCATTCATTGCTTCAAATCTAATTTGCATCTCATTACATAAAAACGCATCATACTTTCATCAATACAAGTCGAAGGCAAGTTGATCCTCTTTCGGACTCCCAATCTAATTAACTTAACTCCATAAATAAAACAGATCTGTTCCTGACTCCATGTCAAGGGTCATGTTGATTTGTCGTGACGCACATTAAAAATTCAAAGAAATTCTTATTTCGAGTTTGGTATGTTGCCGTTAGCCTTAGACTGGACACCCAACGACGCAACCAGCAACCTTGCTCTGTTAACCCCAACCTGACAGCTTAACGTCTCCAAATCTTAGGGTATTTCCAAAAGCTGAGTCATCGAGCCTGAATTCGATGACGATGAATTTGTCTTACCGTTGAATACGGCGAGTGGTTGAGTTGCTGATGCTCCTCGAGGTCCAGTGGCTGCATGGGAGATTGGAAGTTGAACGGGGCGTTGGTCAGGTCAGGTAGCGAGCCCGCCGACGCACCCGACCCCGTCAGAGGAGAAGAATTCTGCGGGATTTCTAAGTACGGTCCGCCATCGCCGCTGCCGCTGAGGGCTCGAGCTCCTGGCGAGTCGTGCTGGTGTGGACTGGTCCTGTTGCTGCCTGCACTGTTCTGATTCAGGTAGAGGTCATATGGGTCATTGGAATTGTTGGAGGACTCCTCAGACGAGTGCGGCACCGTCGACGGGATGAGCATGTTGTGGAGAGCGGAGTCCGAATTGAACCGCCGACAACCTGCGTTCTCGGGCAGAGACAGATAATTGTTGGGAAAGAAGGTCGGCAGATTGGAGGAACTGAAGCCACCCGTCTGCCCGGAAGGAATCGAACTGCTCAGCACACTTGTCGGCGAGTTATATGGCGAGTGATCCGCCGCGCGGGGCATCCGGTCACGCCCGCGTACGGGCCCAATCGAATTCCGAGACCCACGAGGTGACGTTGTCTGGTTGAACGCCCGACTCGCGTGACCCTGAAAATCACAAAGGGGACATTGTTACCCTCAGGCACTGCGCCGCTGCTTGTATTTACATTGGACACCATGGAGTATGCAACTTTTGGCCGAATTTATGTTGTGGACGTGAGCCACGTGAATGACCATCGCCATGTACTACAATACTATAAAATAAATGTTAAAATTTACGAATTCTCACGGTCGACTCGCTGGCGCATGAATCATGGCTATTAACTTTTAGCTCGCCACTGAGGAGTGCGAAGGTAATAAATCAAACCTGTAATTAGTGATGCGAAAAGTTGAAGGCCTTGAATACATTCATATCCTATTCATAAGGCCTATGATGAGTATCATATGTACAATGTCGGTATGAACGCACACAACGGCAACGCGTCGTCTTCGTCTCGTCAGCCCCCGTTGATAGCTTTCTTTAATGTTTGGATCCTAATTTGAACACAACTTGAACTTTTGGTAAATTAGTTGTCAAATTGCACAGATCTCTGCTTCGGCAGTCTGATAAGATCAAGTTCAATTTCAGGGATAATGATGATGCGCCGAGTCATGTCAATTTCAACCTATCAGATTTCAAATCTTTCTCAACGACAACAAACAGCCTATCATTGCATTACAAAAGTATCGATTTTTAACGATGGGGTCACGACGAATATTGAAAATCAAGAGAGTACATTCCTCTACTGCGTGCTTGTATTTCGGGTAGTCTCAACTTCAAACTGCTGGCCTATCAGATGCGAAGTCAAAACCTTACCTTTTCACCGTGCTGCTGGGTCATCTGATTAACGTTTGGCAAGCTCCCACCATGTCGTTGGTTCAGAAGAGGTGTTATACTTAAATGCTGAGACGTCGTGACGTTGGTTGTGTTTGGCTGGAAAAGATCAAAGCAAAACACCATTACCAATTGACCAGTAGTCTCTCTAAGAACTACAATAACAGACATGAATGGACCACCCTACCTTGACATCACTGACCGACTTCATGATTTGATCAAAGGCAGCAGACTCCTCCGCCTGCTTCTGCATGTGCAGAGCGATCTTCTCGCTGAACTTTCTGGGGTTGCCCGCCATTTCGACTTCTTCGATCGCTGAATGCACTCGTTCAGGAAAAGTTGTAGAAACCCACTTGCTCCGCGTTCTTTCTAAGACCAACGATGATCAATGCCCAATTTCATTTCACTGTACCACATGCTTAAGGATTTCGTCTCGCAAAGGAACAATCACTTAATTGTTAATTGGCCACATCAAGTGTTACAGCTAAACACTGGGAAGGTTAATTGGTGGTCATCTGAGTTGTCTGAAACAGCAGAACGAACATGAGTAACCACGCAATTAAAAGATGACTGAGAGCGTTAACACCATCTTAATTATTGAGATGACACGTGAAGATGATGAGCATTCTATCTACTGAACCCAGGGTAGAGCCAAGCCAAGTCAGTTAAGGTGTCCCACGGATAGTATCGCAATCGCACTTGCCTCGCACTCTGAACTTGTGAACTCTGCTACATTAACTGGAATCTTTGCGTTGTGGTGTCCACTGATCTCGCGTCTGGAGATGCAGACGCAGCACTACATTGACTGCAGTAGGCATCATAATTACGTGCTCATTTAGCTGACCGAGCGCGGAGAGTGTGCTGTGCACAGAGAAAAAAATTAATTATGTAATATAAAATAAATAATACACGGGCTAAAATACACAAGACAATCCTCACACATGAGCACGTAGAGCAATACAGATTCGGACTCGACCAACACTCTTTCGTTCAGTAGTTCAATGTTCAATTCAGTAGTTGGTTGGATGGCAACTTGAGAATCGCCAAGGCACATCACCATCTCGTAGGCAAATGCGAATTCCTCCTCTCAATGCGTATTTTTTGTGCAAAAACAAGTTCTTTGCATACATATGTGCAATGGAACAAGGTCTTGGTCCTGGCTCTTGGTTGATACAGCCAAAAGAGTGAGCTGACAGCGTCTGTCGCGCCTGAAAACAAGTTCCACTGCAGAAAACAGGTGATCACTCGCCCGGTATTTCGTATTTGCAAACATTGGGCAGTTGGGCCATGGAACAATTCTTCAAATCGAAGTCCTGCCGACCTTCATTGTGAGATACTGAACAGTTGCAGCATGTTGCGTACCTGTCATGTCGACACTTTGCTACGAAGCGGCAGACGACTGACTGGACTGGCCACTGCGACCCGTTTTCGTGTTGACAACGCTTCCGTGGCTGCAATAAGCACGAACCGCTCCTTCTTTTCTTCAGGAAATTGTCGTCAAGCATCTCACAATAAAAGCCAAAATGAAGCCACGAACTCGAAGAAGACTAACCCCAGAGAGCCATCCAACTGGCACGTCGACAAGCAACACATTTATGACCAGATGATGTCAGCAGTATTTAAACGACAGTACTCTTCATCCCCGTCTGGCTCCAGCCCACCGCCGGAGAAATTGCCACCACTGATGAACTTCCCTCATATTATGTGGCCGAAGGTATCCTTCGCAATTCGGAATTGGTTCCTCGCGAATTTCGTCATAAGACCGCACATGGACAAAGAGTTTGATGTTCGAGAGTTCGACAAGGGCGCGAGACACGTCAGTCGTTAGAGCACGATTTCTAAGCAATTTGTTTCGCAATTTTATGCTTTGTACTTTGGTGTAGGCACTAAGCTTCATATCCGGATGCTTGGCTAGGGGAAAACTGGAGGACTTGCACGGGTTAGTCTCGAGTGAGGCACTGCTCGAAATCAGCGAAAATTTGCAGCGTCTGACCCTTGGGCAGCGTGAGGCTCTAGCTGTGGAAGTGGAAGACATCTACTTCTCCTTTCCCTACCAAATCGGAATCATCATCCCCGACAGACCCGAACCACCCACAAGTACGTATCGTTGATCATGCTAAATGGAGTGATTGAAATGTTTTAATCAATGTGCTGATGTTTCTATTCAGCGTGGGTAGAGTCAGGCTCTTCTGATGCGGAAATGTCACCTCCAAAACGACCACCTCAGACCCGATATGTAGAAATTACAGTAGGTTTTCACGTGCTGCGAGGTTTGGCAACACAAGTTCAGCAGGATGGCGGGCAGAGACATTTCCTTGAGTTTATGCGCCAGGAGGACACCAAGTACAAAGTGATGGTGAGTTTTAAGTCAAACCTTAGGTTCTTGGATTTTCGTCGTTATTTATAAGAACTCCATATAACTTTGCATTGGCAGGTTTGTAATTACCGCTTCTGGAGGGACTTTACGGAAGGCGTGACGGACAATTCGTGGATTGTGAACATGGTATCACACTTCCTGCCCGCAGCTGAGGCCAATTGATGCAAGTGTCATCATGTTCTGTTACCAATACTGCCGACTGAATTAATAATGAATTAATTTATTAATAAACGAGACTCTGATTCTGAATTTGATCTAATCTGTTTATTCTGCTGAGTTTACTTTGAGTACGTTACAATAAGTCTACAGACGTAGCGAGTCAATGATTAAGATTAATAACTGTGTAATATAACTATGATTCAATATGTCATTACGTATATACGTTTCATGATTATACAACACCCGGAGATTACAAAACTAGATCTCCCATTTGCATCTTGGGCCTTACAGGGTGAGACACGGAAGGGAACACGCGACACGCACTTGACCACTTTTCTTAATTACACGATTATGATTATTACAATACTTTAAAGCTATTCACATGAAGCAGAAATCGTGATCATCCATATCACTATTCAAAACGTGACTGAGAAATACACCAGAGTGGAGTCTAAAATACTTTCCCTGACTATTACAAAATGACGCCCTTTCGTCAATGTCTTACCCAACAGAAGAACCCGTCAACAGAAAAAGTGAGGAAGAGTGCGAAAGAGTGACTACAAACAACCGTCGAAGTTACAGTTACAATTACAGGCGTACAAAACTAGTCGCATTTCAATTTTTTAACTCTGCATCTACAAAGTATTAAAGGCCGTTTAGCTTCCTCCTACCCGTTAACCTACCTACCAATTAATTAGCCTACTAAAGTCCTCATCGCTTCCGCTGACACAAAATCCTGCCAAATTCCTCTCCCGTCGCACTCGAACTTTCAATGAGTATTCCGCAACATATTCTTTCCTTCGTCTTCCATGTCAGCGGTCGCGGTCCTTCATTTTCAATCGCACAATTGCATTAAAGAGCAGCTAGAATAATTTAGGCAAAAACAGAGTTCGTATTATTCAATTCGTATTTACATCTCATCAGTAAATAGACTGAGGTGTTTCTATCTTAAAGAGGGCGATATGCGTGTGAATTATTACTGTGTTTGCTTCTCAAACACGTTTGCATAGGAGGATCCCGGAAGGAGTCCATGAGGAGGACTCCACGACCTCCTCACTTCTCACAACTTCATCGCTTAAGTTAATTTCATTTTGTTGTTGTTACAGATTCTTGCTAGAACTCGCCAGACTTGGGCAATTACAGACCAAATTAATCCAATTACAATTGCAATTACTTGAGGCTCACGAAAGATCAATCGTTTACAATTACGATTGCATTTGATTCCTGCTTCTTACCATCGATGACAATTACAATTACATTTGACTCCGGCAGAAGTAACCGATTACGATTACAATTAGGTAATTGTAATTTTAATTCCAATTAAAAATTGAAAGTAATTGCCCAAGTCTGGAGCTCAAAAGGTCGGCGAATTTACTGCATTGCATTAGTTTCTTTGCATTCCACGCGTAACTTATCACAGCGCAACATGGAAATTTCAAAACACCCTGGAGGCAGCTGCTTATCGACTTATCCTAGTTATTAAACACAAATTACATTCTTTGATGCGTCCATTTCGTAAACAATAAACAAAATGCAAGTATAATGTCAAAATTGCGCATTTGTATGATGATTGAGATTAATTCGCCGAACACTTCGTGGTGACTTAACTAGTAATCAAGTTCATAATTACAAATGAGAAGTAAAAATGCGCACATGGCACAAACGAGTTAATCAGCACAGAATAAATGCACAACAATTAACTGATATTTGAATGGAGACTAGATTCACGTCCTTTTTCAAACATTTCTTCTATGAAGAGGTGGTCAATATTGCTAAAATACAACATTTGAGAATTTGGATTGCACCGTTCCGGTCAAAGTCTATTAGAATTAAGCACAAGTTTTAGCAGAGATGCTAGTAAGAGAATTAATAAGTGAGATTGTGAAAGGCTTCAAGCACTACAAAAGGTACGCACAACAGTAGCAAAGAAGGGTTTCTCCAGTGCGTGAAAGAATACTCGAATGATTTTCTAGTTTGCAGTCAGTCTTTGAAGTTGAGTTCTAATTGCTACGTTGGATTCATTGGAGTTATTTCACAAGACTTATGCTAACAATGCACTAGATTGAAGGAGAGATTGAAATTGAGAATTACAACGGAAGTGAAAGAAGCATTAAAGAAGGAGGGACTTCAATCGAAGATACAATAAATACTTGTCCACATCTGTCTAGCATCTGAATGAGGACTGCGGTTTTGAGTTGATGAGATAAAGATATGACGACGCTTAGGAGGCGACGGGTTGAGTTAGCGCAGGTCGATGTCGTCGTCGTCTTCTGCCTCGTCGTCTCCGTCATGGTCATCTCGAATGTTAGGAGTCCATGAGGATCAAAGGTAGACTTTCTTAACGGACCGCGCAGTGCCGTAGCCGTCATTGATGGGCATTCCGCCCATTCCCACTCCTCCCAAGTTGTTTGCCTTCTGCATTGACGGCTGCTGCTGGGCCATGCGGTGAGCGGTGCCATACCCGTCCATATGAAGTCCTCCGCCCGGCCTCAAACTTCCAAAGGCGTCGGGTCGGCCCCTTTGAGATTGCAAATCTCCTTCGAATCCACTAAAATAGTAACATCAGACAGTCAATTCCTGAATTATCACGGATGTAAAATGCCGTTGCAGAATTTGCACTTACCGGTACATTTCTCGTCCGTAGGGTTGTGCAAAATGGAACATGTTTGTTTCTTGGTGGTCTCCCACGTGATGAGTGCCCTGGCCCGCCATCATGTTGGATCCATTTTTCCCGTCAAGCACTGGCTCTGCGTATGTCGCTTCTTCCTTTCCTTCCCCAACCAACCTTCTGGAAATATGATATGTAATTCAGCCAAACGCATGAAAATAAAACTTTAAAGTGATCAAGCTTCATGTTGGGTTCATACGTGTTGATGTTGAGATTGTGGCGCTGCTCAAAATATTCGTAGTCTGTGTCTGGGTATGGAATGTTGTCGTGATCCTTTCGGCATCTGAAGATGAAAATCAAATTATTGCAATAAATTGAAGGCTTTCAAACAGGGTTTACGCATGCATGTTAACTTATTGTATAACCTAACCTTTTCGCACAGCCCCAGCCAGCGACGAATCCCAGGAGAACGGCCAAGACACAGCCGACGCCGACAGCAATGGAGAGGGTCTCTGCCGTGTACGACTCGCGCCTTGGTCCAACAACAACTGGCCCCTCGCTCTCCACCTGCGCCAAACACATTCCAATCAAATCAACAAGAGAAACCAAGAGCAGACAGCAGAGGATCAGAACAAGGAACAAAATTAGCTTTTCAGGCAAGATTAACCTGACACGGCTCATTAATCATTCAGGGAATTTCCGCTTTGTTTTATTTTACAACGCTATAAAAACTATTTCATGTTACTTTCGAAATTCCGATCGATTTGCCTCATCTTCGTTGAGCAAATAAGACTAATTAATTAATGTTCCCAAAGTTTTACGAAGACATGCTCTGTAAAATGAACTTACGTCTTTGGGCTGTCCGTTTTCGGACAAGATGGGCACTGATGAGCCAGCTGTGGCCTCGGCAGCCTTGCTGCTCGTTGACTTGTGTTGCTCCGAAGGAATAGCATTCTTCGCTGAGCTTCCACTCGTATTGATGCTTGAGGAAGAGGTGACCGCCTTCGGACAGTCTGAGCTGACGCCGGAGACGACGCTCTGCACGTAGTCTTTCTTAGAGATCGGTCTGTCCAGCGGAATCGCGTAGCACTTGGACTCGCGCTTGTGCCACGAGCAGTATGGACTCCGCAGTGCCACACAGTCACTGCGACCCAAGCAAAATTCAGTCAGTCATGAGCACAAAAATATTAGAAACGTGGAAACCATGCGCTTGACAAAAATCATCACTCACCTGCATGTTTTTATTCTGGAAGTAAAGCACTGACGAGTGTTGATCAACTTTATGCTTTGATCCGAGCCAACCAACAACTTGGACGAACTGCCGCCCAAAAAGAGCATTTCGCGAATGGGCGTCGAGAAGAGCTTAACCTCTGAGATGATGACCGACTTAATGCTCTCGCGTCCCGAGTTGACCATCGTCAGGAGCTTCCCATCATCTGTGCCCACGAAGATGATGTCGTAATATGAGCCGTCAGGAGTGGTTGCGTTCTCGTGCACGGCGATGGTGGTCAGTCGGTATTCCTCGGCCGCACGCGTCAGGAGCGGGCGTCCGTGGATCGGCTGCACCGTCTCGTCCATGAGCGTGTGCCCTGCCACGAAGATGTAATACTGGTCGGGCAGCGTCGTCGAATCGTTGACGCAGAGGCCTGGTCGGGGCTCGGGAACCTGCGGCAAATCAACAACAATCAATGTCATGTGCCTTCATTCCGGGTGGACAGAACTGGAGAGTCTTCCATCCCATTCTGGCGATACGCAATTCTGGCAAGTGCGTGTTTTGTAATGAAAATGGACGTAAAGCGGTCATTTGCGTCATGTTAGAATTTGTAATGCTGATAAACTAAGCGGATAAATGACACGCTACGCTCTTGCTTCTCACAGCCTCAGACTCCAGCCACACAGCTCGCATAAAGCAATTATGAAACTGAAACGACCATGGCGCCATAAAGATAAGTGAGAACTCCAACACACCATCCCTTCAGTATCGCCGTACTAAGTGTGAACTTTTATGATTTTATTTATTTTCGGCGTGACTTGAGAACTCTCGAAAGTATTTCCACTAGGCACTATCGAAGGAAAAGCATAGTGTGCGTGTTGGTGGAGGACCGAAATAAAAGTTTAAATTAGAATTTGGCGCATTGAAATTCCGGGCGAGTGTTCACAGTGGCTGAAGTTGTAATGGGGCAATAATAATCTTCTAATGGGCGAGTGCCCTCTGCTCCCCGTTTGAGGAATTCTTCGCCACGCCAAAGTTATGCAATATTCACATTCCGAAGCTATCGCAATTTGCAAAGAGACATACTGAGCGCGAGGGCACGGGAAGCCAGTGCATCTTGTCGTTCTCCTGAGCTTTGAATGATCCATCGAACACGTCGAGCACGTCACGCATCTTGAATGCGCAAATCGCCGAGCCCGTGATGCTGTTTGTACTCGTCGTAAATACTCCATAGACAATTTCCGAACCCAACTGCAAAGCAGCACAAATATTTCGTTGTCAGCAATCGGAGCATTAAAATCTTAGAATTTCATTCCATCGTTTCAATGTTCGGCCTTTACCTGAGAATGCGGCAGCATAATCGACATGGATTCTGCAAAGAGAAAGAAGAAATCGGGGTTTAGAACTTGTACAAAGAAATGAAGTACCGAAATGTGTGTTTGCAGTTTGAAAGTGAGTCGGCAGCCTCATAACTCACTTTTATGATATGTCCGGTTTCAACAGCACGATTTTATATTTCGGCTATTATTACGAGCTGGACTTTGGCCCAGCGGCAGGTCAAAAGTGCTTGACATGGCTCTTAAAGCGCACATTTCTTTTTCTTTTATATTCTCCGTCAAATCATCAGCATTTCTTTTCCTGATCTCTGGAGATCAGTCTAACCTTGTCCTTGTGCGAGAGGCGAAGGGAACACATGGACTGAATGATTGCCTCAATTCCAATTCGCAGCGAGCAGAAAACTCAGTCAGTCTGCAGTTCGCGGCACTTTCTCTTTGTGCATTGTGCGAGACATCATTTAAACGATACACGAACAAATAAACCTGGAAACTGCTCTTCGAGAGGAACAGAAAGAAATGGTCGCGCGCGTTACTTTGTCCATTACTTTCAATCGAAAATACTCGCAGTCCAGCAGCTACTGCAATCAGCTCCTGCTCTGCGCTGCTGCTATGAAGAGCGGACGACCGCTGCTTCCGATACGAGCAAACTTGGCGTGATGGCAATTGTTATTCGTTAATAACGCTTTCTTCTCACACACTCGAGAGAAAGAATAACGACAAGAAGGAGAGTGAGTGAATGAGTCTTACGTATTTCATCGAAGGCGAAGGGAAATTCTCCGGGGACCGAACAGTTCAGTCGCGCCTTGAAGAACGTCGTCCACCGATTTCTGGCGCTACCGCGAGGGAAGCCCTTGTCGCCCTTGCAGACGCGACCCACGCGACTGTAAATCGCCTGCAACGCGAGAAAAATCCATGTTCATGAAGCACGCTCATTAAACAGCTGATTAAATTTCGCATATTCGCATTCAGAGCGAGCGAGATTTTTTCACTCACCTTTCCACAGTTGTTGAACTCTTCGCTGGTTTCTCGGAAGAAGAAAAAGACAAAGTCCCCGTACTGCATCGACTTGACGAAATTTGGAGCTGGAAGAAAGAAGGAGAAAGTGTAAAGAACTGTCTGGCAGATAATAATTGGATCATTAACTGAAACGGAAAGCCTGTCTCACGGCAGCCAAGTTTCATGCTATAATTATAATTTACATGCACCATTTTATTATTTCTCTCTTCATCTTTCCGGGCTGCCAGAGATGCTTCTCAGAATCAATCCACCCGTGTGCGTGTTCCTAGTTTCCAGCAGCAGCACCGCCGCGTACTGCACTGCCGTGCTTTATCGCCTGCTTTCACTTTCTCATTAGAAATTCCATTTTGTGCGATTATCAAGATTACGAAGACTCTCAACATCTTAGGCTACTGTTCCATGCAAACTCAACTTTAGATTGGAGGCTGCCAAAGAATGCTCATTTCCCTTTTACTGCCTCGCATATTTCATTTAATCCCCATTACGAGAAGTGGAACAATTTTAATTCTCTCTTCCAGCCCGCACAACTCCCGCTCCATGTCATATTGCCAAAATATGAATCACAGTTGCCGGTCCTTCTCTTTCCAGTGGAGTTGGTCTTCTACATTTCACGCTTCACTGCCTTTTATCATTATCTTTTCTCTTCCCTCCAAAGCCAAGTCAAACCAGGCTCAAATCCTCGGAAGACTTACCGTTGAGATACTTCAAATCGTACTGTGTCGTGCGCAGTCTTCCCCATCGGTGAATCAGCGGATCGACCTCCGCAAAGTCAGCCACCGTCCCTGCGTACACTTCGCCATCTGAAAACAGAAACAGATGCGTCAGAATCCGCGACAGTTCACATCGCTGATCGCTGATCTTTGGGTAAAGTATAGTCGTTTTCTTCATGGCTTTCTTTTAGCATGCGTAAACGGTTAATTTTACGGCGTATATTTTATAAACTTTAATGTCATCATAATCATCAGTAAAATGACATCTCGTCAACTTCCTCCATTCATCAAGTAGGCTTCACGTTCACGTAAGCCTGCTCCCCTTCTCGAATTATACGACACTTCTCCAAAAGTGCCTCATCGCGAATGGCAGCATTTGCGGAGGGTCTCATCGCCCTCCCGCTGCACGCAAAATTATTCACGGAATTTTTATCCCCGACGTTTGCTGCCTGTTCTCATTAAAGCGCAGGCGTCAACGTGTGAGCCACAAGTGCTGCTTTGATGAGAGAGCACAGACCGTGAAATCCGTCCATTCTCTCTCCACTTAATCTCTTAATTCTCGGCGTGACGTTCAACTGTGCAAACATCGTCATCACTCATGCTGAAGAGATCGAGATGGAAATGACTTTCATATCGCGCGGATTAAATATTCTCGTGCATTTAAACGGGAAACGAAAGCATAAAAGGTGTATGGCGAAGGCTGTGCTGAGTCTCACCGATGACGGTCGAAGTGCTGTTGTGTTTCGGGTCGTAGGGACAGATTCCCTGGCCGCTCTTCTGGTCGCCTACCAAGTAATACTGCCCACTCGGACTGAGCTGGTACGTCCCGCAACGGGGTCGGTACGCGTTTGTGCCACACACGAGCAATTTGCCAGGGCCCAACACGCTGAGAATGCGAACGTAGTTTTGGCAATTTTCCTGGAAATAAAATGAAATTGATAAGAAGCAGGAATGAGAGACAATGACGAGAGAAGTGTGTGGAGACGAATCGGGAAGAGAAATTAAGGAAGGAACGCCAAAAGTGAAGAGTTCACATTTCAGATGCCCCAAACACTTTTCTATTTGGCCGGAATGAGATGACCTCATTCGTCGTGAAATTGCAAATAACTCTTATCAAAATTGCAAACATTCCAATTTCTCTTCGTGTCTGGATTCCATTCCGAGTGCGGGAAGGAAGGATGGACGAAATAAAGGAGCTGGCTGGTGGGTTATGCTGATGCGTAAGTGTTATGATTATGGCAACTCACCGAGTCCTTTCCTTTCGTGGTGCACAGCGAAATGTCTTCTGGCTCGGAGTACCATTCCAGCTTCTGCAATGCAACACAAAACAATGAGTTAAAAACTTCATGTTTATATTCATTTTATACGGCACACTCAAACATCAGGCATCACGCAGAGTGAGTTGTAAAAGTGAAAGTAACGCAGACTGGATATTAGCACCAGGCGTAGAAGAGGAGCAACGAGTAATGGATGGACGCTCAGCACAGACAAGCGAGAAGAGAAAGTCTCGCGGAGTCATCAATCATCAAGCTCCAGTTTGGGCTGTGATATGATAATTCCAAAAATAAGGCTGTCTGCCACCAGCGCAATGACACCGACCGACCCGTGCTGTGCTTCCAAAGAGATCGAGTTTGAATTCTAAAACTCCTGAATGCTGAAATGGACGACTCAAGCCTGGAGTCTGGGGTTATGAACTTGGCGCACTTTTATTACCAGTTAGCTCGATCTTGAACCATCTCAATGAAGTTGTTTTATTCCCGTTACAACTCTTGCAAGAATTTTATTCCGAATCCAAACTTTGTTTGAGCCCTGAGACGGCGCGGGAGAAAGTTCCGTCGATCCAAGTCGGGTCTTGAAGCCGTAATTCGATTTGTTGTACAGATCCGAATTTATTTTTAGTCTCGCTGTTTATATCCACCAGAACGCGATTTAATGTAATTGAAAAAATGTTTTCTTTTAAAAAGCATAATTCAATTCTTTGATGTGATTCCCCCGCTCAGCTGGAAATGCGAACTGGCTCGATGCGCCATAAATTCCGCTTTCATTTTCATAAGTTTTAATCCTGAGCATGAATCCCCTCCAGACTGCAGCAGTGCCTCCATTCATTCATCCGTCGGGTAATAAGAAAAGAAATGCGGAGAATGAAGAAGAGCTAGCGTCTTGCGTTTTCCCTACAAATGATTCTTGGTGTAATCATTTATTTCTGGCCTCCGATGAACGGGGAATCCTGGCAGAGGAATCTCGCAGCAACCATTTGTCTTCCGCCCTCAAATTCTCAAACACTGCAGTTGACAAATTGGAATTCTCTTCAAACACTGCTGCAACAACTCGCGACTGCCGCTACCCTTGCCAGCCCTGCTGCACTTTCTCCTGTCCTGCTCGACTCAGGTAAGGTCACTTTGTCCACTTTGTATGTGAAATTATGTGATGATTGGGAAAATAACACTGCACAATTGCATTTTGAAATGGACAAAAGTGCAAGACTTCAAAAGGCTTCAAATGAGGTTTGGGTGCAGTGCGGGAGTTCAGGTTACTACAAAACTTATGCTCGTGCTCCGCTCAGGTAATGTCGCAGCCCGAGTGGCCATTGTGTGTGTATTGTCACATCAATTGGCGTCAGTTTCAATTGATGTGACAATGACACTGACAAATGGTTCGCAAGTCGGAGGCACACACTCGCAGCCTGCCTGACATTTGACGATGACGAATGATAAAGGAGGAAGACAATCCGAATTGCTTTTAAAGTAGAGCACAGAAAGGCAATTACATCAGCCGATTAGAGTCAACTTACTTGATTTAACTTGAGCCCAGCCACCGTCAAGTTGTACACGACGTTCCTGCAATAATGCAATCAAACAAAGCGGGATTCAGCACTCGGCTCAACAGAATCCTCCGCCAGCAGCTTGTTTTGGTTGGTTATTCTTTACCTCGCGCCCACGAGAATGTTCTTCCCATCTCGGACGAAGATGCGGAAGTAGTCCGTGTGCGTTCCGTTCCCAGAGAATGTCACCGTGTCGTCGGGTTCTGGAGAGACAAGAACAAAATATTGTTAGCAACGTAGCAAAGAGTGATGTAAACACGTAACTTTAAACCGCAAATGCAAATGCATTAAAATCCTAGCTGCTACGCTGGCGTGAGTCATTTCTTCATGCGTCTTACAGCTTTGATCGAGAGGGCGGGAGCAATTTGCTTTTCTTGTGACATAATGATGAGTGAACTTTCCATCATCATTAAGTCAATGTACTCGTTGCCTTCGTGTGTGTGCGATGTGAACCTGCGAGCAACAAAAGTTGCAGGCAAACGCAAAAGTGGCGAGAGCAATACATTTTCATGCAGCCATTCAATGATTATGAGAGTCTTGCATTACAGAGTGTGTAGTTTAGCCACAAGCTGCACTTGGGCGTTGTGACCTGTGCTGAATGCTGGGTTTGCATGAGAAGACATAATCATCAAAGCCTTGCGATATTTCCTGTGCGACCGCTTTCTCCACACTTTCTCCGAACTTTGACGTAGGCTTGTGCCGCCTCGGCACAATTTCTGCCATGCAATTCGCATTTGTCCTGGCTGTTATTTCTGGCCGTCAATTTATGCAACCCACCTCCACGCATGCAACAAAGGAGTCACAGCCCAACGCTACGCATTGGGGTCACCAAACATAAACTCACACAGCGACAACGATCGCGATGCAAGATTTTGTATGGAGTAGCCGAGGTCGAGTTTATGAAGCGGGCTCATAATTAGCCAAAGAGAAATTAGTCAGGAGTCGGTTTGGTGGTGGGATTAGGAAATGATCGGCCACAGCACGAAAATAAAAATGCTCCTTTTGCCATCGTTTTTGCCCAACTTCTTCCTTCTTGAGTGTAATTTTAGGAATATTAAGTTGGCATTACTACCGTCATATATTTCTCTCGTGCGCCAGACCAGCACATAAATTCGCACAATAAAAATGTCAGAGAGATTTCGACTCGAGCTACAACAAACTCCACATTTTTCTCTCCGCCAAATAATTTTCTTCACAGAGCGGAGTGACAAACAACTTTTTGCAACATCATCAAAGATTTCAAGCCACAGCCAACCGCAACCATCCAGGCCATTGCCAGCTTGTTCCAGACCAAATCCTGAAAACCTACAACAAAAGCCATTACTAGCCACTTGCACGCTTTGGCCTCATGCGCGTAAGGCTTCGGAGAGCAATCGCGGACTGGTGCGATGGCTCCGTTACAAAGTTTATGACAGGTTACGATACGAACAGTGCTCTCCACAAGAAGTTTGAGAATTGTTGTTGGCGAAAGTTTGCAACAGCACAAGAGAAGGAAGTTTTTGTGGCGTGACCTTATCATGTTCTATTGTCGACATTTATTACGGTTATTGTGAGAAGGGCAGCGGGTGACCAGAGCGGCCCAGAGTGCGTGGAGAGAAATGAGGAGTGGAATGCCCCAGTCCAGAAATGTCCGAGACATTGATTATAAATTGTGGCTTCCCAAATTGCCGCACTTCCACAACACACAACATCGACTGAGGTCTGGCGTGTCTATTAAGCCGATATTTTGCTGCCATGATCATTATGAGTCGGGAGTCAGTCGGTCTTAAGACTTGGCTTCTGAATTTCTTCTACGCTTCCTTCTAGTTTACGGAGGAAGAACAGCGCGAATATTTTATAGCGAGTGTCCACACATAAACACGGGCTAAACAAGCTGGGGCCTCGTATCGAATTCCCTCCACTTGTGTTCTGTTTCGCGATGCCAACTTTTTTAATGCCTTTTCGAGCCGAGGCACGTCGGAGGCAAGCGAGGCAGAAACCACAAAAGGTATAAACTGCGAAAAATAAAACAAAAAGTGGAAAAATAAAAACAGTTTGTGAATTTATGTGGCCGTAACTCTCCCGGTCGAGCCTTGACACTCATAAAAATACAAACAAGTCAAGAACCGAACGAACGCTGTGCAGCGGCCGTTGCTCCGCCACGTCGTGCGTCCCCGTCCGCAGGCGACGCACAATATTTCAAACAGCGCCAATTCCATCCCGCACTCACCCATGCAGCAAATTGTCAGAGTCCGGAACTCACGAGCCGAGAACACGCTGTGCAGCCACACGGCAGCGTAATTGATGACGTGATAAAACCGAGTTCAGATATAAAATGTCAAACGCAAGCATAAAATACGATGTGGTCATTGTCAGTACATAAATAACACATGCCAAATTGCAGTAATGCATTTCCAGGCTCAGCGCCCGACGAGTCGATTCGATTATGGCTTGTGCATATTGAAATTCTTGCATCTTGCGAAAGCGAATGCATTAGGCAGAATTGCTTCCTGCTGCAGCGAAATCTGTCCATTTGAGCTCTTCGTGACTTTTCTACTCTGTGAATATGATTCTGACATTTCGAAAGAAAGATAATTTGTGAGCGGAGAGAAGCAGAGAGAAGAGAAAATCAATTGAGCAGTGAATTTTTCACAACGATCGGTCTTGTACAACGCGGAAGCAATCAATGCTGTCTGCCTGCCGCTTGCACGCTCGCAGTCTTCGTCTTGTCGGCTGTCGTTGAGTCGTTGCCCTTTCTCGGAATCCAATTAAGAATGCACGAACGAGTGCACTCGCAATATTTCTTCAATAGCAAATGAGGCTGCGAGTTATGAAGAGTCGGATCAATAGAAAAGTCGAATAAGGCGATAAAGTATCCGAATGTCAAGCAACTCAGAAGTTAATTAGGAGCAGACGAAGAAGAATGGCCAGTCACTCAACTCCCTCGTGTCTGCCTGCCCGCCTGCCCTGCCTCACACAGTCTGCAACGCATTGGACTCGGTGAAATGACGTGGTGGCATCGAAAGGCTCACTCAAAGAGCGTTAGTAATAAAGAAGACTTGAGATGATCTCTGGATTGTTCTCTTGGCTCGCGACTCGGCCTCTGCTGGCAACAATGTGATGCGGCAGATGCGGATTTGAAATTCTAAAGTCGGTCTGTCAGAGTGACTCAACCGCAGCGAAGAATGAGCTGGAGGTGGGTGAGTGCAGAATTCTAGCTCACCAGATCCGGCAATTCAGGAGAGAAGTGGAGTGAAGCGAGCCAACTTTCTTCATCTTCATCTTTCTGCAGTGATCAAGTTATAAAGTCTTTCTGCTGGTCTAGTCGATGAATTCCCAATTCCATTATTCTTCTCGTGTCTCTCGCATTGCCATTCCGAACACCATCGCACACAATTTCAGAATTATAAACCTGCGAACCCAGGCAGCCAGCCACCAAGACGTCTCTTCCGCAAAGCGCAAGGCACGGTGAGACTTTCAGGAGAGGAATACCAGCTTATTAAGGAAGCAGGAGCAGCGTTATTCTTACGGGGACGCAGAATAGAATCGACCAATGCAAGAAGCATGAACGGCTGGCTATCCTTCCAGTTCCCAGTCGACCAGCACACATTTATGCCCAATGTTCATATTATTCTGTCATATCCTCGTGCACGAATCCGAAACAACGGACAGTTCCTTAATTCGTGCAGTAATCAATAAAAATTTGAATAAACACGAAAACTCAGATTGAAACTCCTCAAGCAAGTGAGCGAAAGTTGTATTTGTTTTGTTGTATTTTGCTTTGAATTTAAATTGGTTTGTGCCGAGCAGCAGGAGAACGTGGAAGACAAGTTTCTGTGTTGATATTACTAATAAAGACGACACAAGCACTCCCATTCCCACGTTGAAGACACGCAAACTTTGATAATTAGGAACAAACGACCAACATCAGAATAAAACCTACACTGCTTGATGGAAAGGACAGAATAGTCTCGGAAAAGAGCCCACAACGGCCCATTTTCATCTGCGTACAGACTCATCAGCATTCAGAATACGCCACAATTTCTTTTATTCGTTCCCAGAGACTCTTAAAACAATTCTACGACACACTTTCGCCCTATGAATTTGGATTCTGATGACATGCACGAATCAGAGTTCTTGAATTCTTACTTCAAAAAGCAAATTCATTCATTTATTTCTGACTGACCCCGCAGTAATTCATCGCTAGAGAAAGTTGCGCAGGTGCAAGCGATCACAATCGCGCAATCTGCGCCATGTCATTTCAGTATACAGAAAGCGTACGTCACCGAGTTTGATGTTAGTTTTAGTTGCACTTCAATCTTCAATACCTGGATGCAAGGAGGAGATGAGACGAGGATGCGTTGCGAAATTCAATGAATTCCAAGCAACCTTCGCACGTTGTGTACATTATTCGAGTTTATTAAAGGAGAGCGGTGCAGGCAACTCCTGACAGACTCCTCACGTGCGACGTGCACTCTAATATAAAAATCTTTCATTTTTATTTATGAGCCGACATCCTGCTCTTGCCGTGCCCGCTCACGCTCGCACTCTCGTACGCACTTTCCCCACAGCAGAGGCAGCAGTTGTTGCTGCTGCTTGTTATCATTAGAATGGAAAATTGTGCCTAAAAGTAGACCCGTGATCCATTCTTCCCTTTAACGAACTTTCATTTACTCTCCTCCACATTCTTATTAGCCGGCACGGAGAAAGTGAATGGAAGGAGGCACGGCACAAAGAGAAAGTCAGGAAATTCGTCTCCTTTGACGCACACTCACCTCACCTCACACAAGCAAGCAACTCCCTGTATAAAAGGGAATGAGACTCGCCTCTGAGAAGAGAAAAAACTCATTTGAGAAGAATAAAGAGAAAAACCAAAAGTGTACCTTGCCATGCTGTATTTTGTTCATTCTCATTTAGATTACGATCTTACAAGGCAGGAATTAAAATGTTAAACTCGAAACAACTCCTGCGACACGCAAAATGCATACAAGCAAAAGGCGGTGCATGATATTTGATCCGCATTTGATATGAATGAGCTACGCGATGCGGGTCTTCGCAATGCAGTCGTTCTGTTGCTGTCACAATACAACAATATTTGTCTTTGGTGGACTCGGCACAAAAGAAGAATGAAAGCACAGCACAAAGCAATGCCAATGCCTTTATAGCGATGCGATGGAGAGACTGCGGACTTTCAGTCGAGTCGAGTTTTTGGTCGAGGGACGAAATTACTGCACACACTCGCTGCACAGAGTACCGAGAGCAATCGCAGTGGCAACAGTGCGTGTGTGGCGAGGCGAGTGCGTCGCGTTGTATCTCTTTCACAAGTTTTTGTTGAGTCTAATGACTTTTCCGTTTTTTCTTCTCTCCTTTCCATATATCGATCTCGGCAGCTCCCTTCGAACGTATAAATATGTTACGGCAGACAGCAGAACCACACTCGCCCCAACCATTCTCTTGTATCGCATAAATTGTGAATTTACAAAGTATTAAAATGGAGAGAGCAGCGCCAGGCTCCGAACGAAACTGCAAAAATGGCCTGCGTGGTGGGCCATAAATACTGCATTGTGTAATAGAAAATGAAATGTTATTATAATAATGGGTTCTCGTGCAATGGCCCGACCCAATGTGGGTTCATATTAATATCGAAGCACATTTATTGCACGACGCAGCATATTGACTTTCACTCGGCTCTCTCCTTTTACACTTGGCGGAGCACAGCATGCGAGAACGCAGACGAGAGCAGGGCAGAGAAAGGAAGGAGACCGCTCAAGATGAATGTTATTGTAGGAAATAATTGGAACGTAATAAAATCACTCCGCTGCAATGCGGCCAACTCCGCATGCAAAACAGTCTTGCTGCCCCTGCAAATAAGCTCGATTGTCTCCTAGTGTTATAATTGCAAGTTGTGAATGCAGGCTCACAAATCTTTTGACTAACCTAATTACAGCTGTCTAAATTGGATGTACGTACTGCACTGCACTACAAAGGAGAAAGCTTTGTGCTGTGCACTGGCACTAGGCGATTGGATCGGGAGTGAATGAAGTGGAAATTAAACGAAAATATTTATCATTCGGAGGACTGGTCGGATAAGCAAGCATAGCAGAGCATGCACGCAGTGGAAGTGGACATCGTCCTGCCTGAAGAACTAAACAGATAACAGCCGAGATTGTCCAACAGAGCATGCCACGAGAGGGTCGACCAGAGCTCACCCGGACTAGCATTCAGCAGTTTTTACTCTTCGCTGTCTCCGATGCACAAGTCGCAGAGTGGTTCATCATTTCTGGGGAGAGAAAGGAAGAAAGATGCTGACACGGAATCTGTCTTAATGCAGCATCGCAAAGAACATTATGACTACAACTTATTACATCAATGAATGAATATCGCGACTCACGAGATGAGTGCAGCTGGTCGGAATGAAAGCAAGGGTTCTTTTCTCCGTCTCCACTCTCCCCTCTTGCAATGTCCTGGCCTGGCCTGGCGAGTCTGATTCAGCAACTCGCACACAATAAATCCGACTCACAGAAATCATGCCTTCGTCTTCTGTACTCGTGCATTATTCATTCATGGCGGATCAGCAAAGACCCGGACCAACAGCGGGCACGGGCACGAGATTTGCTTCGTTTCTCTGCCGTGCACTCGTCGAGTGGTGCAGTCGCAGTGTGGCCATGACTGCGGACTGCCGAGGAGTTTGGCCCTTGGCCCTTCCCAACACTTTGTCGACTCGGTATAATTTTCTCTCCAGAATAAATCCTCCGGGCAATAATAACTAATGAATGAGTTCCATTTTTCCTTCTTGCTTGAGCACAGAATATTCATTCCGTTCCCTTTCGCCGTGAATTGGCTCTTTTCACAAATCCTTTCTCTCCTTAATGCATTCAATTCCCTCACAAATAAATTGCCTTCAATTTCCTTCAAATCCAACAATTCTCCTTCGCGAGTGCTGCTTCGGCAAAGCCCGATAACAGAAACTCAAATATAAAAATCGAGCCTGTGTTTGTACTTTTCGATGGAGTTTGATGAGAGCATAAATACAAACACGCTCATTGTCTCACATTCAGAGCGCTCGCTCCCCTTTCCTGCTTCCTCTCTTCGATCAGCATCTCCACTTCAGAAGCACAAAGAGAATTCGATACAAAGACGAGATTGGGTCTAAAGTAGATTTCTTTCAATGCAAATTTAAGCTGCCTGTCTGCCACTTTTCTCCCGCACTGCTCTGAAACCAATGCGATTGCGCCGTCATCGAGATAATAGTTAACCATTGATTCACATAATTTGGGGCTCTCTGGGGACTCGAGCAGTTGCTCCCCAATCAACGGGCGCAGTAAACGCCAAGCGCATTTCATTACGAGATCACAATCATAAGACGCATTATTCAATTTATCAACCACACATTTCGGCAATGACGAGAAAGTGCTACAAAGCAATTGCGTTAAAAAATTAGCTTCGTATAGACAGAATTCGTTAAAGTGTGTATCCAGTTTGGAAGAATGGCAGAGCGCAAATCATAATTTATTGAGATACATTTCTCGTTATGATCCACTTTTAGTAACGACGGCACCTGCTCATGCAGCGAACGAGCACGATAGCACGTGCCGATGGATGTTGAACTCTCACTCTCGGCGCAGCAGCCGAGAAAGGATTCGTATCAGATTTACCTTTCTGGGATTAACCGTCTCATATTTCAAATTTATGTCATTTTTAAAACCGCTCTCGTGTTCGTTATTCTTTGTTGTGTGAAATACAGAATGCGATGCGTGATTTCTGAATCTCGTGGAATTCCCACAGCTCGTGCTTTCAGGCACGCTTGGCAGATGACCCACTTCGTAAGAGAAGAGTGCCGAGACAGTCGTCGTCTGGAGAAAGTCAAAATGGAGAAATGCGATAAAAAAGACATCAGACTTGCAGATTGAGATTTAAAGGCAGCTTGCGCGAATACGAACACCAAAACATGTCTCCATTAACGCAGTTTCAGCCCAAATTATTCAAATTCGGGTTTCACACCTCCAGAAATGGAACAGGCAAGGAACCTTCTAAGGATCACATTACACTTTGCAATGTGGCGGCACAGAGTCACGAATAACCATCATGATTCTCTTTTTCCTTGCACGAGACTGCAGTTGTGTGCAGTAGTGGTGGAGAAGTGCACGTCGGACGTCGAAAGCAATAAGCCACAGCAACAAAGACGGCGAACAGGATTTGCTTTCACCATTCACCACCGTCTTTGTCGAGGCGAGCAAGCCAAGAAAGCAGTCTTTTTATTTGGCATTTCATCTCGAAAGATTTCATTGCAACGTGCACAATAAAATACTCCGTCGTGTGTTGTGTTGGCTCCATCAATGACAACCTGAAAGAGAGGGTTTGGATGAAGTGGGAAAAATTTCTTGGCCTGTTTCCAGTGGAGTGGATTTTGGCTGCTACGCTCCCTCCGCGCGGCCTCAACACGCAAGAGAGAACAAATGGAACAAAGTTAAAAAATTCGAGACGCAAAGCCGAAGCCGTTTCTTTGCAAACAAAACTCGACTCGATGTAAAAAAACAAAGAACTTTTTGCCTAAGCCTTGGATACATTACAAAAATCTTTTACTGCACAGGAATTTATCCACGTCCCGACTTAGCCAGCCTCAGTGTTTGTCCTCGTGTTTGCACGAGGATTCCAGAGTCACGGAATTCTGTGCAGCGGATGAAATATTGCGAACAATAAACTCGTGTAAACATCTCGCTGCCTCCTGGATTCTAATGCTAACTGAGAGCGGTGACCCGGGGCCCAACTTTTCCAAAAATCGTAATGTTGTATAAACTTCTTAGTCGCCGGCAAGAAGTTTGTTGGAGTGACATTCGAACCAATTTACCCAGGCCGCTCCTCTGCCTGATAGCCAGTCAAGCTGCTGTTTTGTGGAATATTAATTACTGAACTCTACCTGTGGCCAGCCCAGAAAATCTTTCACAGCCCAAATGAGATGCTTCACCGGCATGGTTCACAATTTCAAGTCAACTTTGTCAAACCTCAGTTCAACTTCAGAGGTGCAGGCGGTCATTGTGAAGACAGTACAAACTTCAGCTAATTAAGCAACAATCGCGATCAAAGCAGAATTCCACGAAGCTCAAATTGAGCTGCATTGAGGTATACTTCGTGGTCTAGATCACGCATAGTGCACTGATTTGATTAGCCGCACCACAAGAGATCGCATCAGGACGACCACAAAGGAATGATAACAATGATCTAGTGTAGAATACGCTGCGACGTGTGAGAATAAATTGCGGTACAAAGCGGAAACTCGAGCTTGGCGAAAAGTACAATAGCACCAGAGTATCTGCTCTTCTGTTTATGCGTTCGGACTACAATGGACCTACATTAGCCGTGTTTGCTATTTACTTTGTAGCTCACACTTGCAGAATGTCGTAATTTCTAGAATCTTTGTTCTCGCGAATGCCAATTTATTGGTAATCTTCCAATAGATCCCAATCAATTACATACACACTTCATAAATCATAGATCTGCGAAAGTGAGCAGAGAAAGTCAAAACAAAACTAAACTTTGGCAGAGAAGTTTCCGTGTCATGGGGGTTCTCTCACCGTGGCCAAGGAAGGAGCAGAACTCTTAACCTGGGAGATTTGTTGGGCATGTCGTGCCAGAGAGCATATGTGCACGTCGAACACGGGACGAATTTGTGGAGTTTGGAGTTTGGTTCTCCGGAGAGAAAGGAAGTCGGACATCACTCGCAGAATAATAAACACCCAGAAAAGTGCCGGGGCTGAAGGAACCGAGGAAACCTAGGCCAGTTCTTACACATCAGCAAGTGTCGTAAACTCCAATCGATAACACAATTAAACTCACTCCTCCAGATTCTAATTGGCTGAACTTCCAAATTTAATTCATCTAGACCTACTACAAACCGAAAGAAGTAGGCTTGGAGAGGTGACACGCTTCCAGTTTTGTGACCTCACACAAAAAAACTCGTTTGCATTCAGGCAGTAACCTCCAATTTCCGTGTGTCCTTCCACACCTCCTGAAATTCCTCTTCCCTTGCCTGCCCGTTTCGAGAAGGGTCCCAGCGGAATGTGGAACGGAGATGGACGATGTCCATTCACTCTGGAAGAATCCCACACCAGCGAAAGTAATCAAACTTGCACAAATCAGCCACCTCCACCTTCTCTTTTCCTCCTCGTACTTTTTCTCTGCCTTGGCTGCCGTAATGGCTTATACTAAATGCCAAATAATGCGTTCCCAGCACTCGCAGCGTGCGTAGCTCACGAGTCAAAGTGAGCAACCACAATCGAATCGACATTTCTTTTTCTTTGGTTTCGCATTTCTCCCAAATGCTCTCCCTTCCGTGAAAGTAATACTTTATATCTTATCTGTGCAGATGAACGAGTCAGGACGAAGGCGAGATCCGCAGATCGATGATTTATGGCTCAAATAACGAAGAAACCTCAACTTTTGTTTCCTCTCCACCCAAACAACCAACTCCAAAGCACAAAACTTTTCCCAGCTCGGAAACTTCGTCCCGTGCCATTGCCATTACTATTCAATGAACTCGTGTGTGGGCAGCGGACGGAAGGAAGGAAATCGAACAATCTCACAGGCAATGGCCCATCATTACGCACGCTTCGACCCAGCGCTGCCGTCCTGCCGTGGTATGATTGCATTTCCTTCACGTGAATTTTAATTTTAAATTGAATAGCTCAACTTTGTCGACTTCCGGAGTTCCGGCTGCTTTGCGTAATCGTAATCCTCGTCTCCGGATTGCACTTTGAACTTGAACTTGCGCTTCGCTGCCGCATTTCACTCAAGCTTCAACCTTTCACAAGAGTAGCCTTGTGTGCGTAGAGCATGCATGAACAAAGTGAAATGAGTTTGGAGCACGCGCTGCCAAAAAGCAATAAAGTAGAGAGTAGTTGTTAAGTAGTCTGAGTGGGCGGGATGCAAGGCGCAATATTTCTCCCGAATATTTCAATCTAAGACCATAAAAATTTCAATCGACTTTTTATGCTATTTTTAAATGGCATGAAGAACGCATTTAAATAAGCTTGCGCGCGTATCCTCATCGTCACTTTTACCAGGAGTGCGAGCGCGATCGTCTTAGAAATTTCGAAATGAGTTTCTCGTAAATGCGAGCGACGAAGGAGTGTTCGCGTTGCATTGGCGAGTGAGGGGAGAAAGAGAACGATGGCCATACATCACAACAGGCCAACAATGAAGGAATTTGAAGGAGGTAGCCACATTATTACATCGACTCATGAAAATTACATTTTCAGACTACGCAATAAATAAGGACAGGAGGGCTGCGAGGGTACAAATGCCTGACGTTCGTACAATGATACAAATTGCAATAAAAATCAGAACAAGTTGCAGGAAGCTGGCTCGAATGATGCGGCACACGTAGTCGCCATTTCTCACTCCTTCCGCTTGCACTCCCATGAACACGAAATGAGTTCAATTACAATTAAGCCGAAGGCTGGAAGGAGTGTCGCGCACTCGCTCGTTCCGGTGTTTGGCAATAACCTCAATCTTGAATAGCACACAAAGCAGTAACTGGAGTCTTCGTTTTCACCGTTTTCGTTTTGCCCTTCGGAATTGCGTCGATTCATCTCGCTCTCGCCCTCTTCTCCAGACCGCATCGAACGACTGTGACTGCACACACGTAGAATACCAATGCACTTTTAACCTGCAGTTGCAACTCGCTTTGCCTACTGCCTACTCGCAAGACAAGACGCAATTTACGCCAAAATAAAACAGAAAGCGAGTTGGAAGGTAGCAAGCACACATTTCGTCTTCCCTTCCCTTGCCAATTATGCTATACTTACGACCAGTCTAAAATTCCGATCCGAATCGTCTGATCGAAGGTCGGCCATCACTTCCATCACCATTTACATATCAAACTTATAATTGCCCGCCTGCCTGCACACGTCATTGTCAACTGCATCAGCGACGGCTCAAATTTCCGAAATGCTAATCCGTGTCCCATGCATTTCATATCCCATTGTGAAGATGATCTCACGCAGCCAGCCTCTCACTTTTACGATCGCAGTTTCCTGTGCCTCTTTTGTGCATCTTCCTCCCAATTGAGCCAAAGAATAGAAACATTATGCACAATCATTTCGTCTGAACTTTCTCTCATCCGCTCGCAAGCACGAGTGTCTCCCTTTCCAAGCCTGTACGTAGAGCGCACCCTTCGTCGATTTCACTTTGCTTGCTCAGGTTTCATGCGACTCTGAAGTGGCCACTCATTCCGCCATCCACTACACACAAACTCCATCTAAATCCTTCTGAGCCCGACCTACGACCCGTTCGAGCATTCCGGCCGACTGCACTCGACCACTTCAGCAGTTCCACGAATCAAGATAACTCCCTAAATTCATGTTTATCGATTTTGTTCTGATTGCAGTCAACTCAAGCCATCGACCGCCATTATGAATCAATAACAGTCATGAACTCACAGCTCGAGACTGGCGGTTCTGGCGTCTGGTGGTATTATCCGCTGTGATTTGTATCTGACAGATTTATGATTTGCTAACTAAATGATATCAAAAGAATTCAATGGAGACACGCGGGACCCAAAATTCAAAGAGATCCATTTCGGATTCAGCCGTTCATGTGGAAAGAAACTTCCATCAGTTAGTCCTGCTCGGCTATCTTGCCCGTGATCTCGGGACGATGCGGGACTTGTAATAACAAATAAATTGTATTTTTGTAACCCTCCTCCTCATAAGTTTTAAAAAGAACCAAGCACAATTTTAACGACTCACACACAGGCGACACGTGCTCACCAAAAATATTATTTTCCCGTGCATAAATTTCCCCGGTCTCTCCTCTGTTTAGCCTTTAGTGCATTTCAGCAGACAATGACGGCACGGGTCTCTTCCCTCCGAAGAAGACTCGTTCGAGAACACGCATCATGGATGCGGTCGTCAACTGCTGGGTCACAATGATCATTCGCACATGCTGGGCTCCGAGTGGTTGAATGGCACGCCATGATTGCCTACACACCGAACTTTGCAACCAACCGCCCGATGGAGTTCATTTACTTACGAAACCAGAAACGATCCATATCGCAATATTTGAATATGGTAGACCGTGGACCCGTTTGGGCCGAGGCGGTAATTGTAATTATGCCTCCGTCTCACCCTCACGCAGAAGGAGCGTGTGCGTGTGCCTACGCGTGGCCTGCAGTCCCCTGGAACCGTTTAAATTGTGTAGTATGAATGTAATGTCATCATAACGAGATCCACTTACGCATATTTACGGGTTATCATTACTTCAAGAGCTTCACACTGCCTCCACGAAAGAGACAAAGAGCGTACGCCTGCACTTAATAAAAAGTGAAAGTACACAAGCAATTTTAATTACTAATGTAATGCTCTCTGTGCTTGTTCATGAGGACGACATTCAAACATTCATTTTTAATGCGAGATGACATGGTCTGGTTCTTCCGTGCTCCAGACTGCAAGGAAAAGGGGGAGCTATGGCTTTGGCTTTACGTGCATTAAAACATTGAGCATTATGCGTTTTAAGTTTTTGTCGTTGGGATTAATGGCAAGAGTCAACAACGCCAACGCAGCACATCTTGCCTCATGAAAGAGGAAACATGAAAGCGCTCACTGCGAGTGGATTCACAAGAAAGCTATTAAGGAGCAAAGTGCTAAATAAGAACACGACATCCATTAAAATAATTCAAATTCACTTTTCGGAAACCTATTTGTCAGCCGTAAGCTTTAAGACGGACGTAGTTCTCACATTTGCCGTAATAAAAATGTCTCCAGCGCATTGCTCAGTACATTAATTTAATGGCTTTCTTTGAATTCTTTGCATGAAAAATTCGACGAAGGATGTCCGCTTGTTCACAATTTTGAACTGTGATCGAGATTGTTGTCTCAAAGATTGCATTATTATATATTATGTTCATAAGATGAATACGTTATAGAATTACTTGAAAGGCGGTGAATCCAATACAATATCGAAGGTAAGGCTGGTCTATGAGTGAGTCGAGGATGTAAATCACGTCAAAATATCCTCAAACCGTTTTGGATTACATTCGATTTCTGATGCGATTGTTTGACATGGCCGCAATCTCGCAATTCATTTCTCGTGACGTGGAACCTGGCTTTATTGAATTTAGCCTCATTTGGTTACACATTACAGAAATTGATGAGACTGGAGACGGAGAGAGCAAACATTGAACGAAGCCGGTCGGGGAAAGCGGATCGAGATGGAGCAATTCGAAGGATTCAAATTATTATTCCGCCTCCTCAAAAATCCAATTCAATTCCATTGACAATCTCTGCGATCAAAATGGAAAGCCAACCGAGTCACTCGCGTCCTCCAGACAAGAATTTCACTTACTTCAGTTGAGCCTGATAGCGAGAGGAAAGATGGAAGGCAAATTTATACATGCAATAATGCCACAAGCTGAAACTAAAGAGCCTATGAGCAGACACCGACAGCAACGAGATGGTCCTTTCACTTGCATTCCTCGTCCTCACTTTGCAGCGAGTCGCTTCCTTTTATCTCACCTTAAAGTCTCGCATGACAAGCAGCAATCATCCTACTTTCCTTGTAACCAAGCCCTGGCTTGCCGTGGACCTGGGTCGATGATCATGTTACAAAGACCAGTGAGTAGGCGAGAGAGAGGAGCAGAGAGTAATCGGCAGAATAAATCAGATCGCATCGCACCTTCACCCAGCCAGACCACATGAACAACCCCAGGCAACTGACACAAAAGTATTCATGCAGCGGGCATTGCCACCTGATCCGAACCGAGAAACGGCAGAGGAAGGATCTGGCCTGCCTGCCAGCCCAGTCAAACTCAGACTTGGACGAGAAAGTGTAATGAGGATGATCAAAAGGCGTTGCCATCAACACTTCCTTGATTGCATGTTCGATGGAAATGTCTGCCTATTAATTACACGCGCGGGGCATTGAATTCAACTCTTCTCACTTCTCACTTCTGAAACAGAATCGCCAAGAAGTGCAAGTATGCAGAAGCAACCAGTACGAAAGCTCGATGCATCTGACATAAAAGGAAGGGGTTGGATGTTAATTGCTCTTGCACTCTTTGGTTCATTAAGAAACCCGCACTTTAATTTATTTCGATGCAGGCATTCTTCTCGGAGTGCATCACACTACAACGGCTTCCTCGAAGAAGCCTGACAGTGTCTCATTCCTGGAGCACCGAACCAAATCCAATTTGCACAAACTTTCAAACTCGCATCGAATTCTTTTCCTGAAATGTGCATTCCCACTTCGAATCATCACCAGCGCAGGATTACACGCTGGTACGTCCTATTCTGGTAGTAGTTTTTGTACCGCTGCATATTTTCAAGGTGCACCGTGTTTGAGAGAGGCCACATGCCGCACTTCGAACCTCATCAGAAAACAATCAGTGATGGGACTACCTGCGTTCGCACACATTGAACATCAGCTGCTGCATGCCGTCTCCGCTCGATTTGATTCAATCTGCAGACAGCCAGAAACCTGCTACCGCATCCGTCGTCCTATCTTTGTCTTCAGGTGGAGCCAGAACCAGAACATTACTTTAAACTCCAAACAAACCTCACATCTTGCATCCTGCGGCGAGCGCAGGCTCCGAAAGCCCGATTTATTTTTAGATGAGTACTTTCGAAGCGAGAGTATTGAAATATGAATGGGCGATAAATAAAAAATGAGTTAATTAAGGCAATCACAATGGGCACGGGGATTTCGCATTGAATAGACGAGAGAGCACGAACGACTTGGAATAAAACTGCCGCAGCTTTCTTCCTCGCCTTTCGCCGGAGCCTGGATCAATAAATTTCGATCGAGCGGGCTGGTTGCGTTGCGGATGTGCAGCGGACTTCATTTTTAGAACATGAAAGCACAAAGTAAGCACAAAATAGTTGAGTGCAGAGACATAAAATTGCATTTTTATTCCCTCTCAGCAGCAGCACGCATGTATTCGCATTGGCTTTCTTTGTTTTGTAGCTCAACTCATAACCTGACACATGAATAATAGCAAAGCATACGAGGAGATGGCTTTCACTCGTCCACACACCCAAAGCATCGTGCAGATGGACGGCGCGACGCGGGCCGTGTTGTTATTGCATTATGACCGGCACTTTCTTCAGTCTGCCGCAGTCTCTGCGCTGCACTCAACTTCTCTTCTTCCATCCGTTTCTTATCCATTTTTAAAATCCTTTGTAAACTTTTTCTGTTTCTGAAGACAATAAGCTTTTGAGAATGACAAGTTGAGTGGAATCTTCCTAATTCCTTCGTACGAGCATTACAAGCACCTTATTCTCTCTTTCATAACTCCCATTCTCTTCGCCAAGTTGAACTTTTATGAAACTGCGCGCACAGCTCCCTCGTCCATCTCACGTATCTCGCGCCTGATTCCACTTCTCGGTATCTACTCATCTCTGTAAGGAACGGAACGCACTGACGACGACGATTCATCTGCCAAGTTGGAAGTTGGAGCAACATTTCCGTATCACATCCCATCTGCACCATTTCACTCGCAGATTTCTCGCTGCTCCTTCCTGCAATTCCTCCCTCTGGAAAGACAACTGCGAGGCGAATCTCAAAAGTCGCTCTTTCTGGTGCAGATCTTCTTCATCCAGCCGAAACTTACTCCAATCCGAACCATACGAGCACAAGAGGGAGGAAAGGAGCAAAATAGACAGCGACCGAAACAGGAACTTTTTGGCGCTGCGTAAATTGGTGCGATCCATTTGCATTTTGTCCTTTGTACAATTTTTATTCGAATACGAAATGGATTCATGTTGCAATGCAGAGTCAGTCGGTTGGCAACCAGACTTTTCTTTTATTTGAATTTCACTTTCTCACTCGACTCGAGGAAGCAAGACAAGACAAAAAAGTCAGAGCCCGCATACTTTTGCCTTCGCCTTTTCTCTCGCTCTCTTCCGACTTGCTCGTGTGTCCAAACAGTACGCACGCGGCACGCCAACATGGAAAGTTCATCGATCCACACTGCAGGCTGAAGTCTGCATTCACTCGCACAGCTACAAATTTTGGTCTCGGCCTTAGTCCACATGAAGTATTCACGAGATGCTGCATACTTCCTGGCCATCAGTGTCCAGTGGAAAGTAGTCTCTAATTTTATCCCATTCAATCACGTCAAGTGCAGGTGCATTCAAAGCTGCAGATTCATTATGTAATTGACTTTCACATTCGATCTGCAATTAGTTTACCAGCACTGCCTGAGACAATTTCGAAATTATACTCAAAAACGGAGGAACGAATTGGAAGCATCGAATCGAAAAGTTTGAGACACGAGAAGACACAACTTTTTGTCTTTTTCTCAGTTTCACTTTGTAGATGCAAAGTGGGTATTACGAGTTGAGTGGAGATAACTTTCGTTGCTATTACTTAAGCTGCATGTATTTTATCTCTGCATAAAAAGTTAAATGTATTGTGTGGAAATTCCTTCTCGATCCGAGTCGACTGACTTTGGAAGCAACTTTAGTAGGCAGCACCTCGATACAAAAAGACATTACGCGAACGAGGAGCGGAGACGGATTTATTGGCCCAGTAAAGAGATCCGGGCCCATTTGCATGCAGCAGTCGAGAGCTGAACAAACGATCGCTGGCTCACGAAATATATTGGCTCACATTCCCTTGTCTTCGGTGTAATAAGAAGTGCCATTAAACACACGAAAAATTGCAGAAATCTGCAGCTTCATGCATTAAATTATTGCCACTTTCCTAGATTTGAAATTCCATTTTCTGCTCTACTTTTCACTCGGCAGACTCGTGCCGAGTGCCATCCTAACAGATGAGCCCACGAGTCAAACCATAAAATATTTATTCTCAATGACAAAAATTACAATGTGCGACGGAGGAGATGGAGACAGTACATTTATGACACTCAAACTCGGAGCTTCTCCTAAGTTCCACAACTCTTGCCACAACGCACTACTCAGCGTTCAGCTCTCCTCGACTTCCACGGCTTCCAAATGCTTTAAATTTTCTTAAGTTCATTTATTAGTTTGTTAGTGGGAAGGACTGGGGCACAAGTTCACAAAACAATAATTCAATAAGTTTACAAGTGCTGAAAAACTTTAACGAAGCCAATTACGCGAACAGCACACAGAAATGAAGTTTGAGAAATATGAAAAGCAGAAAATTTTACGGCCAGTGCGCTGATTCCATTTCCGTCCGGGAAAACTTTCCATGTTTTGTATATTGGGCAGGACTCATAACTTGTAAACAATGTACGCATTTCATGTGTAGAAATTCTTGCGAGTGATTTCTCTCAAAGAATGCGAGCAAAGTGTCACTGATTTATTTCATGCATGCCCCAGCAATGTCCACATTCACAAACTATTAATTGCAACAAAAGCGCTGTCAATGCAATTATTGACACAGTGAATTCCCTGCCCGACGCTCAACCACGACCACAGAGCAACATCATCAATAGCACTCGCACTGGTATGCAAAATGCAAGTGGTTGGAAGCAGATAGCGGAGGAGAGAACGAAAGTGGAGTGTAGCGTGTTATATGGGAGCAATTATTCTTTCATAATTGCGTCGCACATTGAGAAGGAACCATAATGCCATGTCTGCAATAACAATAATACCCGTCATAAAATCAAATGAACATGCATTCAGCACGCGCCTTTGTTCCAGGCCCCAAATTAAATTCTCCATTCCACTCATCTTGGTTCTGGTCTCGTGTGCAGTACGCTCTGCAAGCCACGCTTTCTCCTTGCAACGTGTAAACAGAGCCAGTTCACAGTTTGAGATAGATACAAAGTATCCTCCAGCTCACAGTTTGAGCAAAGATTAAAACTGTGACTGCGACACGTGAAGAAGACTGCAAATTCCAGACTGCTCTTGTCGGTCGATGTGCGTATCTTGTCACGGGCACAGATTTGCACTGCCGACGAGAGGCAATGACACGGGACGAATCACGAATGTCGACAAGCGCAGCGAAACGAGAAACTCTCGAGTGCTCTTCAAATGTCTTAAATAACTCACAAACTCACTACGCTAATGGCAAACCCGCGTTGCTAAGATTCTGTACAGTTTCCGATCACAAACTGACAGCGGGCATGATGCGAAGTGCAATGCAGCGTCAAGTCACTCAGAATTTTGTGCGTGCTGCGTGTATGACCACAGATAAATGAGGAGCGTGTCAACTTTAGGCGTCACATTAATTCTTTAATCCGACCATTAACCATCGCTGTCACCGTGTTGGCAAATCCTTCGCAAGAGCAGGAAGTGAAATCAAGCCTGGAGACCCAACGAAAGACAGATCAGGAAGAAATAAGTTGCAAGCAGTGAATAGAATATTGAATATTCAATGTAAGCGATAAGAGGAGTATGCAGTCAAGTGAGTACAGCGCCATGCATGAGGCTAGGCAAGGCAGGCATGGCCACGACGAAGAGTTTGAGTTTGAGTCGGATGCGAGCTGCATCATTAAGCCAAATCAGAGAGGAGCAGTGAAATAGAAATTGGAGAGTGGATTTGATTATTCTCAGCAGTCTTTGTGGGCGCAGAAGAGCCAAAGCGTACAAAACTCTGTTAACTATTTGTTGGTCTGGCTGCGTCTCTCCGTAGATTCGTATCGCAATTAGATATTCTGGTCACAAGTTGGTAGATTGTTCGCCTCGACTTCTCCGTCTCTCCAGCGACTGACTCAGAAACAAAAACGAGTCTCACAGTCTCTGATCTCTCATTCCAATAGCACGAAGTCTGCGAACGAACCCACGAGCTAAGAGTTGTGAGCTTCATTCAGAGCGTCTGTCTCCTGGTAGCGAGATGGAAATGGAAAGAGTCACAAAAGTGAATGGCTTCTCCCCACTTAATTCAATAACAATGCAAAAGAGACATACTCGTTATGCGAAATGAACCACTCGCACACATCGCACTCCTCCTCGCTAATCGCCGAATCGTCATGATCCGTCCGTCATGTCATTGTGGTTATGCAAAAGTGTATGACTAATCAGCGTTCAATCTGTTTGGGATTGTTGTGACAATCGCACAATAAATCATCCCTTAAATTGACAAACATGAGAGTGGCATTGTCAATATTCAATTATCGACTCTGTATTGCAAGTTGAATGCAGATTTTGAGGCATTAAAATTAATTGTCACTTTGCTGACCTCCACTTAACCCCTCGACTCGGCTCGGCTAGGATTCGTGACTCAAATATGCAGAACAAATGCAAGTGCGAATATGGTAAATGGTGCGGAGCATATGGTCGTAGTCGTTGTTCAAACATCATTCTGACCATTAAACTAAATACCATCCATGGCCTACAGTCGATGCTTGACGGCACGTTATGCTTCGGTCACACGTGAATGCAATCGCGTGAATGGTGAATAAATATGAACTGTTCGCTGCTTGGCACTTATCGCCATTCCTCATCTCGCAACAATGGTCGGCTTGGTCTGAATACAAAGCAGGCAAAGTGCGGCTGGCTGGCTGAGGAGACACGAGATAAATCGTAGGCAGCGAGTGAATGAATATGATTTATAAAATACAGAAATGACATCACTCATGCCTCGACCGTGATCAATCACACGGACTGTGGCTCCGCTTTTAGAGGCGCTGTGGCGCAGATTGGAGCACGGGCGATGTCAATGGTCGGTCCACGTCCGCTGAATAAAAACACACAAGGTGGGTTGGGGAGTGAATGTGAATGAGCGAGTCGTAATCCGTCTCTGGTGACATGAAAACGCAATTTTTCTTTTACAACCAATTTCGTGCCTTTCTTGATCTGTGCTGTTGCTTTCGCTATTTCCAGACTGGCATATTTGTGGCTTTGCTTTTCAACGAAAGTACAAAGTCGCCAATTGTCAAACAACACTTTGGCTCTCCAGAACAGGAATCGAACGCATTGGATTTGTCCACTCAATTTCCTCCGTGCACAATATGTGAATGAACCACACGCGTTTCAGACTCACTTGCTTTCTGTTTTATAGTCAGCTCAAGTTTCACGTGCGTCTCCTTTCCCTCAACGACAACTGCGATCAGACTCACTCCGCTGCACAGAGCACACGGGCAGGGGCTGAGTTAAGTGAAGGTTTGTCCATAAGTTTTTACTTCATTTCCGTAGAATCTCAATTTACTCGTCCGTCTCTCCATTCATCCGAAGTCAGACTCTGCCTGGAATATTGGACTTTGGGGAAAGCAAGCGAGCAGTACTGCAAGACCAGCACCAGACAGTCAGCAGTGCGTGGAGGAGGCCGAGTAGGTAATGGGAAGATGGAAGGGCCATTCCAAATGGGCCCTTGGGGACTCACTTGTACTCTTCCCTCCACACGATCACCGACACCGAGGCAGAGATCTCTGCAAGTGTAAGCAAGGAGCAGGAATCACATTTTGTGTCTGCAGTTGACGACACGATACTGCGAGAGGACCCTCAACCACCGTCGACCGCCGCTCTCCTTCGTCATCATTTACCGCGCTTGTTACGCTGTCTATCTCATCTTCTGAATTATTCCGGCTATTGGGTTACTCCGAGCCGAGCTGCCACTGAGATGACAAAAAAGTCATCTTCAATTTACGCCCGCCTTTCCATAATGAGCCGAGTGCCACTTGACGCGATGTAAAATGTCTGGTAATGGGATCGACGATAAAAAGACAACAAAATTGATTGGATGAGAACAACATAAATTCTAAACGGAGCCTTGTCAAAGAGCGTAGAGCGAACAACGGAGTCGGATGATGTAAAGCAAACCGCAAAGAACAGAAATGCGTCAAGAAGCACGTACCGCATCAATCGAGAGCCAAGTCGACTAAATCTCAGGTCACAAGCACACGATTCTCACGGCTGAGAGTCGAGTGAGTGCGGTTAGTTCGATACGAATGGCTTATCATTTCAATCACCTCTCCCTTCATTCTGCCTTGCAGTTCGAATTTCTCTTTACGCATCTGAAAGGACTTGTGAATGTTTTTAATCTGGCTATACGAGACGTCAAGCTTCCGAGAAGAGAAGGATAGTCTGAGTAGGTGAATAAACTGGTTGCTGCATTTGGGGCTTAAATTGCATTTTTATCTGAGTAGCACAAATTTAATATCGCTGTTGCCAGTTCTAGTTGGAAATGAACTTCAATTTCGTCATTCGGTGTCATTACACCGTTTGCGTCAGAGGATCGACTCTTCTAGGGTGCTGGTGCTGAGATGCCGAAGACATCCACATAATGATCTATTTAACTGAAGGTGTCTCGGAGATGGAGTCGAGCATCCGCTCTCTCTCTCTAATGACGACTATTAGGGCGCCATTAGGGAAATGCTAACTACTTCCGCCTCCTATCCATCTTCTGCCCACACCAGACTCCAGCCATACTAGAGAACTCCGGTTGTTTGCACTTTATCCTTGTGACCTTTCTCTAATCCGTTAACTTCGACCCCAAACTCGATGAGAAGATGATCAGGCAGAAACGGGAGTTGGCATTTACTCGCAGTCACGCAGGACAGCTGACATTTCCGACGCGTGGAAGGAGACACGATAAAA
Source organism: Mesaphorura yosii (assembly GCA_009869945.1). Taxonomy (NCBI): domain Eukaryota; kingdom Metazoa; phylum Arthropoda; class Collembola; order Poduromorpha; family Tullbergiidae; genus Mesaphorura; species Mesaphorura yosii. The sequence goes on along the minus strand of WIXG01000434.1, from coordinate 6,563 downwards.
ATTCAGTAAAAAGTTTGTAGCCTGAAGTTAGGCAAAATCCACTCGGAGATAACGCACAACACTTTTGTATTCTCGTCGTTCTTTCCATCCTGCAGTGGGCGGCGCGCGTACAAGCCTGCATCTTTTCGAATCGAGTCCCCATTGAATTGAATTTGGAATTGCAGTCTCAGAATATTCCCAAAATTGTGAATCTTGCAGGAACGAACGAGAAAAGCTTATTACCATGTACACAGCCCGAGGTGACTCAACTTCAACTCTGCCCTGCCTTAGCAAGTCGACTTTCCAATTCTATTCAGAACTCGATCAGATCTGAATTGACTTTAACCGTCTAAGAAGCCAAGCGCATTACGCCACATTATGCCATTGTGAGCCCTGGGAAAGAGAAAACGGGCTGAATGGTGGTTTGATAGTTTGGTTAAGGCAATGAAGTGAAGGCGAATGTGATAATTGTCTTTGCGAGTTTCTTTCATTGCCATTGAAATGCTCCTGGCAGTTGCCTTTAATGAATTGCCCTTCATTATTCAACGCGATTCAACTTTCTTCTCTCAAATGCGAGTTTTGTGGCCATGTCGCAGTGCGTAATTCCGGAGTAATGGCAATGGCAGCAGTAAAAGTGATGGGAATGCCACACAGACCAAAGAGCACGACACTGAGGCATTCGAGTCGTTAAAAATTCAGCCTTTATTCCCCGTTCAGTGTCACCACCACAAAGCAAATTTATTCTGCTCGCTCCCCTTCCCGCGTTCGACATTCACCTCCACATCAAAGAGTGAATACCAGGAATCAGGGAGCTCTATTTTTCAAACTGAGCGCGAGCTCTGCGTCGCATTGTCAGCTTCGATTGTCAGGCGAGTCAACTAGTCCTCAGTCATTCGTGGACAACAAAAGGCAGTTCGGAAGTGAATGAATGAGAAAACGAAGGTTAACTACCAAAATGACAACTCATCTCGATAAATAATTAAGCAGCACAAAACCAATTCAATTACGAGCGGACATGTGCAGTGTGTAGGCAGACCCCAACACTCACAGCGCCTTATCTCGCCATCCATTCACAGCAACCAACAAATAATGCGAGTATGACAAATAATCATACCCGCCTCCGGTCTGGTCTGTCGCACTCGCATCGAACCCAAAATCCCCAAAGTCTTCATTTCTATGAACCGACAACGAAACCGGCTTTCAATTCATCAGTTTTTTATTTCGGTTCTTGTGGCGTCCTGGAATTAGCCTCGGCCCTCATTAAACCACACCATAAACCGTATCTACAATCTACAACTACAACCTACAGCGCATACAAAACACACACTGACGCTGGACTGCAGTGGTACAAGTTATTGTTATGGTGTGCCATGTCATAAACTGCAGGGCAAAGGAGCACAGGATGGGAGACGGAGCGGCAACGGCAATCACGATAGGAGAGAAAAGTTGCCATGTTCTCCACATTTTCATAAAAGGAACATTTCCCCTTTTAATGAGTGCAACACCGAACCAAGCGGCAATCGGTGCTGGCTCCTTTCTCCATTGCATGTCTGCCACAGTCTCTCCATGTTGCGCTATGCTATTGGTCATGTCCTCTCCCTTGCGCTATTAAAAATGACGTCTCCTTCGGATCTCGCAATCAGCACCAGCCACTGCACTGAAAACGCAAAGCTCGCCAGTTATGAAGATGCATGCACGCTTGGATTCTGATATTCTGAATTGCTTCTGCTTTCTTCGTGAGATGCTTTACGCTGAATACCGCTATCTGATGTCCCATGCATCATCATCAAGACTCTAATGAAAACTTTCCCCATATATCATGGCCATAATCGTATTCGGCTTGCGCCAAGTCACGAAAATACGAAATATTCACGGCCGCAACCCTTTCACATCACATTCAGCCGATGCCGTTGCAAGCTGAAATCCAACAGACCAAATTCGTAAGCGGCGCACTTCAGCAGAGATCTCAACATTTCATTAGTTATTTTAATCGGGTATCATCGCACACAATTCATCCCCTCAAAATGACAAATTCCAAGCCTTGTTCAGAATTAAAAATTTCATTTCCTTATGCGTCTAACGGCAGCATGCCACCAGCTAACTATTGACTAGATTTAATTGCAATTACGCTTCGTGTTTAAATGCACGGGAGATTACGCAGATTAATCCAGCAACACGTATTAGCCAAGGTGCTCTGACAAAGCCCCAAGAAGAAAGACACGCGATTTGCGCGATTGGGCATGTTTTGGTGTGGTTGCGTGCAGTCTGACATCAAAGAAAGGCCGACTCCTACGACTAGAGAAATCAAGAACGCAAAGGCAGGCATGAGTAACGTGTTTCAGGCTTTTGTCCATGATCATGCCCACTGAGCTTGCACTTGCACTGCTATTCCGTGTTTGAGCCCAAGCAATACTCATAAACAAGTTCCACAAATTCCAGCTCCTTCGGATGGAAACTCGAAAACACAAACCTTCTTTCAAGTGCCTTTCGCCTTTGCTTCTATATTCTGACCGACCCGTACTGAACACGAAAAGAAAAGCAATCACACACTAGACGAGGAGGAAACATCTCGGCGTACAAGCAAGCACTTTTTATTGTTGCTTTTATTGCATGGTTCCAACCTTACACATTTTATATAGCGCAATGGAGAAGAAGGAACGACTTGGTTTCATTTTGCCCTGTGACAGTTATTATGAGCCTGTGTTTATTATTTACGCTCACAATCAATATTCTTACGGCCAAGGCACGAAATTTGACACTTCATATTTCTCTGCGTGCAAATTAACAATATTTCTGTCGCCCAATAGCGTCAATAAAGGCGACGGAAAGGTGTGCGTGTGAGCCTAATGGGCTCCTGTGTGATCAAAGCAGGCTAATTCATAACCTAAAGACATGCCATCCGAGACAATGCATCGAGGCTCACAAAGAACGAAAGAAACAGCCAATTGTCATTGTTCGTACAGCCACAAAGAACAAACTTCAATGCACCACAATCAATTGAGTTCCTATTCCAAGCCGAACAATCACACAAAGAACAGCTCATTCAATGAGTCTATGAGTCAGTTTCGTAATTCGCAAACAATGCAGCTATCCAACACGTTAGGAAATAGGCCTCAACTTAATTTCTCTTTAATCTGTAGCACGCTGCTAACTTGATTGCTTCCATATCGAAAGAATGTGAAACATAAATACTAAAATACAACTCTAGCTCATCTGGACAATTGGGAATTTGTCCAGTCTGTTTCGGTTGAGGATTATGCCGCTTCCATCAAACGTTGGAGTTGGGCATTGCTTTCCTCGTTTGCTGTTGGTGCTGGCGTCGGCATATGCTGAGAATTAAATCCCTTCGACATGAGTCTTGTCGTCCTGCATGTTGCCACTGCCACATGTGCATGCCCGTCCGATGCCGTGGCAGAAACAAAGCGGTCGGGTCGGATTTTTGCATAGATAATTCGGTGACTCATGTGCGAGGTCTGCACGCATAAATCTGCTCACTAATGCTTGGCGGGCGCGAGGGGAAGCAATCAATCTTCATAAATCACAGGACTTTGCGCACAGAATCACCGGCCAGAGCCCACGGAATGCAGTACGACAGAAGCTTATGCGTAATTCACACACACGACTGTGGACGATTTGCAGGGCAGAGACCCGATTTACGGAGGAAGTCGCCAAAATAGTCCGGCATAATCTGCAAACGCACGGTGACGGTCTTTGTGAATTGTGATTACACGAGGGCGATTAAGTGGCAGTGCAGGTTGACAACATAATATTCCCGGTCCCTGGTCCAATATTAATTTCCGTGTTTCACGAAATGAGCAGAGGCAGTCGAGGTTGGCTGGCATGTTGGCAGTTTAGCACTAACCGAAGCCATAATACACTTTAATGCGGACATGAATTCATTACTTTCTGCTGCAACAAACACAACAACATGAATGGTGCTCATTCCATTAGCAGACCGGAATTTTCACCACCAACGCAATATTTCTTTCACTTTGTTAGCCCAACAACCAACATTTATAGACTCCAACATGAACATCCAGCTTGTTGGTTGGATATTTGCAAATGCGAGTCTTCTGGGTGCACTTCAAGATAAACCTCAATAATTTAATTCCGCTTCTTCTTTCCCTCGAATTTCATTTTGCAACGCAATTTGAGTGATCAACGAAGCAGACAAGTCTCAGCCGTCTCGCCATTGATTTCCAGGACTGAGGAACTCAAAACGTCTTGGGCAAGCAATCGTACATGGCAGACTTGGTTTAATGGTATCAAAATTGCATCAAACTCAAACTTGGCGTGTCAAAGCTCCCGCGAGTCATGCATTTATTGATTTATAATTTGAGACGGCAACTCCCATCAACACGACGACTTCGCCCTCATTCAACTGTCGCACCAAATTTGTATTTAATAACTCCTGAGTGAAAGCCAATGCGTACAAGCAAGGGTGTTGTTTCAAGTGCAAATCACAAATCAATCTGAAACAGTTGTCGGAAAGCGAACGGAAATTAGTAAGTGGCTTGGCTTCTGCCTTCGCATCCAAGAACTCAAGAGCCAAGCCTAGAGATAAGGAAAAGAAACATAATTACGAAGCAAGACATCGAGTCGCATTGATGATGGAGAGAGCGAGACACTTGCAGAGCAGGAGAAAGTCTCCTTCATTCATTCTTTGAGTAGATAAGGATTGAAAGACGCACAGCCTCGCATTCACACGAGAATGAGAACGGAAACATGAACACAGTCTGTTTTCTCTCATCTGCGAACATTCACAGTGTCTTCAATACTCAAGACTCTCATTTCCACACTTCACACTCGCCTAATCGTTTTCCTATAACTCGTCCTTCCTTCCTCACACTTCCACCACCGCGTCTTGCGCTCTTGATGATCGGCGTGTATTCATTCTCACTCGCTTGATTGGGAAAGTAGAAAGACTTCCTTCCCATATACGTTGAAGTGAAAGTCTAGAGCAACGAATTCCTTCTTGCGGTCAAGACGCCTTGCTCACATTCTCACTCGTTCCATCAATTTGGAACCTTAAATCTTCTGAATGTGTTCGACAGTTCGGTCGGGTAACGAAATCTATCGTTTGCATGCATACATTGTGGAATTTCTCATTTGTGATATTTCCGAATTGTTTTTCTATTGCAATGACACTTGACATCAATGAATGAATAACCTCATGCCATGCGATCATCTACACGGAATTCAAATTATCACGGCTCAGTGGTAATCTCGCTGCGTCTTTGCCGAGCATGATATCCGCATTAAGCTTGCACTTCACCTTTCTGCCCTCACTCCTCGCTTTCTCCAATTTCGCATTTGTGCATGCCCGCGAGGAAAGAACACTCGCTTCCGTGCTTCTCGTAGAATCGGAGTGAGTGAAGGTAAACAGCGGAGGAGAGAATTCGGAGTTGTCGAATGCTGCTTTGTTTGAATTTATCTTGGCTTAATATCGGAGAATTCTGTGTTAACAAAGCCAACAGCCAAGTCAACAGAGACATAATGGCAAAAGGTAATAAGCACACATTGTGGCGTGCCGTGGCCCGTTTTATTCCCTGGCTGGATGCAGACGACGACAACATGTGCGTTTTTGTGTGTTCAACGATCACCAGTCTGATATTTCATCATCGGATTTTATCTCGTCTCATTCTCATCCGTCTCTTCTCCAGGAAGCGAGATTCAAATAAAAGTTTTCACAGAAGAAAAGCACCATCATTTCGGTTGGCTAACTCACATTCTTGTGGCATTGTTGCAGCACTTTCTTTCTTCTCATTTCAACTCTACAATTTTATTCTTTTACATTTTACAAAGTGCAGTGGAACGAGATTTACATATGCAGCTCATTTCGGTCTCTCTTTCACTCTTCCATGTTGCTAGTCGAATGGGCGCACCTTCCTGCGTGGCATGGTGTGGCTCCTTTGAAAAACGAAATCGCATCGCAATATTACAATCAGAGGCACACATGTGTGAACAAAGTTTGAGGCATTACAGTGCGCAGTGCACAAGATGAGAAGGGAAAGCTGTCTGCTTCTGTTATTTCCTAACACACGCCTTGCTGCATGATTATTTGTGACTTCACCTGGTTGGAGAAAGCACTCACTTTCTTCTTCTTTTAACACTCGATTTAACTCCCTGCTTACCAAATAGCGTTATTATCCTCTAAAGTCAGGTAGTGCAGCCCTGACCGCTCTTGTCAGTTCTCTATCTGGCTTGAGAAGTTAAACTGGGAGCGACTTAGCAAAAAGTCTGAGCACACGGTGCAGTACTATTGCACTGGCACTACAACATTATGAGATTGCAGAAGAGGTTTATTCCCTCTGTGATTAGAACACTCCGTATCTTCGTGATATTCTAAAGACGTAGGTTTTTTCTCCTCCCTGTGCAGTACCTTCCATATCTTAGTGATTAGAAGGGCTAACACTGTACACTATGGCACGAAAGTCTTTGTGCATACTTTTCTCAAAAAATTTAGCATTTAATTACGTGAAGCGTACCTAACCGATCAACTTAATATTTTCACACATTATACCTTAGTATGTTATGTGTTTACCACAGGCTTCTCTCATTAATCTGATTCGGTTTGGGAGTGA
>WIXG01000433.1:0-56729 GCA_009869945.1 Mesaphorura yosii | reverse complement strand
GCTGGGACAAGGAAGCGGTGGATCGCAAGGAGGAGGTGGTCAGCAGCAAGGCGGAGGCTCAGGGCTGGGACAAGGAAGCGGTGGATCGCAAGGAGGAGGTGGTCAGCAGCAAGGCGGAGGTTCCCAATCAACTGGCTCCGGGGGCTCGCAAGGTGGCCAACATCAGGGCGGAGGTGGGTCCAGCCAGGGCGGCTCAGGTCAGTCGGGTGGTGGCTCCTCGGGGCAGCAGGGCTCCGGTGGCCAGGGAAGTGGTCAGCAGCAGGGAGTCGGGGGCTCCGGGCAGGGCGGAAGCGGGTCACAATCAAGTGGCTCCGGTTCTGGCCAGGGCGGCGGTGGACAGCAGCAGGGCTCACTAGGAAGTGGCTCGGGGCAGCAAGGCGGCTCAGGTCAAGGTTCGCAGGGAGGTGGCCAGCAGCAGCAGGGTGGATCCTCGCAGCAGGGCGCGTCGGGCCAAGGCGGGGCTGGACAGGGCTCCTCGCAAAGTGGACAGAGCAGTGGACAAGGAGGGTCCGGCGGGTCCCAAGCCAGTGGAGGGCAACAGCAGGGCTCGCAATCAACTGGCTCCTCGCAGCAACAGGGAAGTGGGGGTCAGCTTGGCAGTGGCTCCGGTGGGCAGGGCTCGGGTGGATCACAAGGAGGTGGCTCTCAACAGCAGGGATCCGGAGGCGGCTCTCAGCAGGGCTCTTCCGGTCAATCGGGCTCTCAGCAGCAGCAGGGAGGATCGGGTGGTTCCGGCGGGCAGGGTTCGCAAGGAGGCTCGGGGCAAGGCTCCTCCAGCAGCTCTCAGCAGCAGGGTGGATCGGGGCAGGGCTCCTCCAGCAGCTCGCAGCAGCAGGGCGGTTCCTCGCAGCAGGGCTCCTCTGGGCAGGGGTCCAGCTCCTCTGGACAGCAGCAGGGCTCCTCGCAGCAATCCAGCAGCCAACAGCAGGGCGGCTCGAGCCAGTCGTCTTCCGGGCAGCAGGGTTCCTCCCAGCAGTCAAGCTCTCAGCAATCGGGTTCGGGTCAGTCTTCGGGAGGCTCCTCCAGCCAGTCCTCATCCAGTCAACAGTCTTCCTCCGGGCAGTCCAGTCAGTCCTCCTCCAGTCAGCAGTCTTCGGGAGGCTCCTCCAGCCAGTCATCTTCTAGCTCGAGTCAGTCCTCCTCGCAGCAGTCGAGCCAGTCCTCAAGCCAATCTTCCAGCCAGCAATCAACGGTCAGCTGCTCCTCCGGACCCGGCTTCTACCCGCACCCAACCATCTGCACTAAATTCTACCGGTGCGTCGACTTTGGCTCGAGAGAGTACACTGTATTCCACTACGACTGCGGGCCGGGGACGGTATGGGACCAGGAAGTGTTAACATGCAATCACCCTTACAATGTTAAAGGTAGATGTGGCACGGGAACAGAACAAACCCCTCAGACGACCCCAACACCTATTGTGAGTACTACGATGTGCCCCAGCTACGTAACGGAGGACGGGACGACCACTGTGAGCACGACTCCTTTGACGACTACTACTACGAGTACTACAACTACTACGACGATGAAGCCCACGACCACCACGACTACAACGACTACGACTCGGCCAACTACAACGACGACTCCGACCACGACAACTACGACGAGACCGACGACGACGACAACTCGCCCAACGACAACCACCACCCGTCCCACTACAACAACCACAACAACAACGGAACCCCCGGCCCCAGAACCCGAACCGGACGACGAGTTCCAGTTAACATGCAGGGGAGGCCCAAATTCTGGCCGCCTCCGCCCCCACCCCCGTGACTGTAGCAAGTACTACAGTTGCAAGTGGGACGGGTACGCTTTCCAAATTCGGGTTAGTAGGTGTAAGGATGGAGAAATTTTCGTTGAAATGGAGCAGAAATGTGTAGAAGAGAGTAAGGCCCCACCGTGTGTTCTGGCGCCCAACGAGGCGACAACTGCACCGGGTAAACCAAAGAACAGGGAGCTGTTGAGGAGGTGTGCGCAGGTATTGCTGGGGTATTGAGTTTCCACGGAGTCCGGGGGGGGGGGGGAGCTGGAAACTCTCAAAGTGGGGATTAAATTAGGAAAAAGACACGGGCCAGGGGCTCCATAAATATGACATTTATTGTACACAACAGTTAAGTATTTCGTAGCAAAAAACAACTTGTTTTAATAATAATAAAAACATTAACTTGTATTAAATTATGCTCGTACACGTTGCTATGGTCACTCCTTTCCACCATCCACTTTCGCCTCGTATATGATGTCGTAGTGCCCTGGCCTATACAATAGTACGATCACCGGCTCAGAGTCATCCTCCGGAAAGTTGTGGGAGGTGGAGGGGCCTGCAAGATTACAAATTTCAGTCACTCCACCTTGGTAACTGCACACCAGAGAGATAAAGGACTCACCCCTGTCAACATAAACAACCCGCACCCCAACCCCCAGCACCTTACTCAATCCAATAATGTGGATATGATCAGACTCCTTGTACATTGGTTCCACTTCGAGTTGACAGAACTCCTCCACTGATTTAGATTCAATGAAGTTTTGGTAGAAGTCTGAATTTCGGCGGAGCTCAGCACTCGTTACTATCCTCAAATAGACCACCAAGTAATCAGCCAAGCTGGGTTCACGGAAGGCCTCCTCCAACTCTTGCAGTGTTATCCCCTTTCTAACTCTCTCTAACAACTCTAAAAAGGTATCGTAAAAGTCATCCACTGTAAACTGGTTGAACCCAGTCGAGTTCAATAGCTCTTTTGATTTAACAACGGAGGAATGGAACTGGTCGGCCTTTTCTTGGTTTCCTATCAGTGATTCGAGTACTCCAAAACTAAAAGCCCTGTAGAAGCAGTTCCCGTCCGGCCGCATTCTCCTTATAAAGGGGTAATGGGTGGAGAGGGAGGAGATCTGCAGATTTAGAAATTGATTTACTTGTCGCTTTTAATTGAGACTGCTCTCGATCCGGTGACGGACTCACCTTTTCTTTGTACACAGGGTCCTCCCTGTACTCCTTCTCAAGTCCATTGATAGCCTCGACGGGGGAGACGAGGGGGGTTGAGGAGGAGATCTGCGGGGTGGAGAACTTGTTAGATCCCCCTTAATATTCAGTAGTAAAGGTAACCCACCTCCTCATCAATCGCCTCCACCTGCCTCATCGTCAGCTCATCCGTGTTGGCTGTTTCTGAGGGTGCGGATGTTTGTGGGCCCTTGGAAACGGAGGAAGGTTGTTGATTTGTCCCTCCGTCTTCGAGGATGGTGCTGGTTGGAGGGTCCATTCTTTAAGAATCGGTGCTCCGAGTAATGATTGGTGATTGATCAGAGTGGTTTACACGTAATAGACACAGGTGGACGGAAGAGTGCAGACTGTTACTGGAGAGTTGACAGAAAAACTGATGGGATGTTTGTACGAGAATTCTCTCTCCAATAACAGAATGAGAATGATAAAGAAAGGGATTCTGCGTATTTCAAAGCGGGGCGCCGAGTCTCCAGCACTCGCCGACTCCTGCTCTTTGTCTCCACGGTAATTGCTCGCAGGAATCATGCCACTCATACCACAAAACAACCACTCGGTTTTTTATTAATTCAACAGGAGTGAACATAATAAATTAGGCGTGTGCAAAAGGGGGGATTTGCAGGGGGGATGGCACTCCCTCACTCTTTCGAGTAGAAGGGTCGGGGGCTTACACCCTCGGCATCGTCACCATCGTCTCATCGCTCCTCGCCGTCACGTCCTCTCTCGAGGTGGAGCTCCCCAGCTGATCTTCCTCCTCAACTCCCCTCCCCATCTGAATGATTTGCATGGGGCTCAAGGAGCATTTTGCGTAGTATTTTTCACAGATTTCAATCTCCTTCTGCTTTGTGGACATCTCCCCCAACCTGGCAGCCAGTCTGTACTTGAAGGTTGGGTCGTCTACGGGAGAGGGATCCTGTGGGAGTAGCAAGTGGAGGATCCTGCGGGGGGATAACAAATGAGCAAAAAAAAAAGAATAGGACAAAAGAATTGCACGCGACTGCACTGCTTGAAATCTGGGTCAAGTTCAATTACACGCCTGAAAAAACAGCCAAAAGCCTGTTTACGCACGTACGTGAAATCGAAAGTGGTCTTTATGGTAACACTGCGAACTTGAACTCTCGTGCACTCTTTGCTGAGGAGTTTACGTACGAGTGGCGCCTCACCTAAAAGTGGCGATGATGTTGTGTTCGTACTCTGTTTGAACATTTCCAGCCCTCTCATGCACATTACAGACTAATTTCTGCAAGCAGTCGTCCTGGTCGAGTAGGGATAGGACGGTGAAGAACTGCTGGAGCTCGGCGGAGAGGTGGGAGAGTTGGAGGAGGATCGCTTCTGTGGTGGATTCTTGGGAGGAAGAGGATGGCTCCTCAGATGAGTTTCCCGTCTCATTCCGCTGCTGCTGATTAAGGAGCCCCGCGACACCCTCCGCGAGCGTCTGCCTCTTTGGCCTTTTGTCTGATGTGGTAGTGCTGTTGTGGGCCAGTGTTGAATTTCCGACCCGAGCAGGGCTCGGTGGCTCTGCCCCCGAGCTGGCCTCCTCTCCACTCTTCCTCTCCATCAGCTGCAACTCCCCCTCCAATGGAGGGCTCAGACTTCTCTCCAGCTCGGTCAAATAGGCCCTCCTCAATAGATTTATCAACTCCTTCGCCTCCGCCCTCTCCCCCTCACTGCTCCCTCCTCTAGATTTAGACTCCAGTCTCCGCTGGATGTAGGAGACGAGGGTGGCGGCGCTCGAATGCGAGTCTTGTTTCTTTTCACTGTAGGGCCACTCACTGCTCTCGCCCAGGTCGTAGGCTATACTGGCGCTCATGTCGTGATGCTGCTCCTGGTCTTCTTCATACGAATTATAAGACGGCGTTGTAGTAGTGTAGTGCCCCGGCACCCCCAAACTGAGCACCTGCTTCACCCTCCCGGGTTTTATTCTTGCACTCCCATCTTGATGAAAGTGAAACTCGTCTTGCTCTTCATACTCTCCCAGCCCCATGGGCCTCGCCAGAGGTGCCTCCATGCTTGTCTTTAGTACAGGGCCGGTGCTCGTCATCACACCGGTGTAGGCTGCTGCCGGGCCGTCATAGAACCCAGCCGCGGTTCCGTACTCTTCGACAGGGGGCTGCACCTCATCCGGGTAGAAGGTGTGCTGCTCGGAGATGAACGTTGACTCAGGTAGGGCCGGTCGCCCTGCTAGTAGAGATGGGAGTGCCATTAGGCGTTGGAGGATGCCGCCCTGGCTGGAGGCTGCTGGAATGGGCCCGTCGAAACTCGTCGGGCCCGTCCCGTAGTAGTCTGATGCCGGCGCAGAGCCGTACCCGTAAGAGGGGACTGGGACGGGGCTGTACTGAATGGGGTTCTGCTTTATCAAATGCGCTGGCGGCCTGCTCTTGAAACGGTAACCAGCCGATAAGCTCAATGCAGGTTTTCTTCTGTGCTGCACTCCATACTTGATTCTCGGTGGAGGCCCGTATGAAGGCCTTGCTTTAAAGGTCGGTAGCTTCACTCTGATATTTGGTATCTTTGGCCAGGGCCTCTTGTGACTGTGGTGATGGTAGACTGGCCGCCTCCATATCGCCTTCTGACCCTCGTGGTATTTATGAGCAGCTTTCAAAACACTGAAAGAGCCTGCCAGTCCTCCTCCTAGAAACCCCACTCCCTGGCCTAGTAAAAACGAGCCAATCGCCATTGGCGTTCCGAGGAAGAGGGCCCCTTTTAGGAACACAATTTTAAGGATGATTCCGAGGAGGAGAGAGCCGTCTGAAGATAACGGGGAGAGGAGGAGTAGGAGGAGGAAGATGGTGTAGAGCCGGGATGGGAGCATGGTTGCACAGGGAACTTTTCGCAACCAATAAAGAACGCGGGCCCTGGAGTCGACGACTCGAAACTGAATGTAGACTTGCTGTGGCCACAAAAGGAAGCAGCACCGCGAGGACTCGGCACACTTGGCCGTGGCGATCGGTCGACTGAGACTACCAAGTCTTCAGACTGCATCCGCTACCTTCTTGTGCGTTTCAAGTGGTAAGCTCCCTTCCATCCTTGAAGGAAGCTCGCAAATCTCGTGCGTAAGAACCATCTTATTCTTGAGCATGTGTGCATCAATGCACGTAGAGATTAATTTCTAATCAGAGGAGCAACAAATTAACTGCAGTGGGTGGCTTTCACTTTCGCCGATGAGGATACTCGAGAGTCGCCGAGCATCCTGTTTCTAGCTCTTTGATGGGTTCCCTGGCTGGGCTTTTGAGGGGGGAGGGCTGGGAAGGTCGACTGGAACGAAAGCCCGCCAGTAGGCAGACGTCCACCCCAGCCGGGCACCCACCCCACCAACGAGCGGGTGCTTTGGACAAGGGCGATCCTCAGTCAAGTCGGGGGCGAGAAACTTTCACTTTTCATCACGGCTTTAACCGCACTCTGCTTTGCGTGTGCAGGCTTCACAAACGAGAGAGAGTTTCAGTGAGCACGTGTGTGGAGGCAAGGCCACAGCAACAGTCTCGAACAGTCAGTCAAATTTCTCTGTGAGAGTGAGTCAGCTGCCGCTGCTTCTCCACTCTTTGGAGCCGTGCCCCTGTTTGGCGTCACCTCAGCACCGCCATTCAGCACCCTCCGCAATGTGCGCCCTCTGCAATTTAATCCACTCCATCTGCAAGTATATTTACTCCCATTTCTTTCTCTTCCGGGTTGGGGTTGTTGCTGCGGTTGTAACGGAAGCTGCTGCTGCTGCGGATTGACCGCCTGTGGTAAGTTGAATGTTTGACCGCCGTGCACCCGCTTGAGGGAGTCATTCTCTATATTGAATTCTCCGCAGCCCATCGCCCGGTCTTCTCCTCGGGAGTCTACTACAAAATGAGGGAGCACCTCATCCGACTATTTTTAACAGCATTATTAGTCTACCTCGCAACTTTAGATTTAGAGGGCGCCTTCCCCTATTGGGGGTCTCGTCCAAGCAGAGAGCTGTCTACCTCTACCTCTCCTACCACCGCCTCAGATGAATTAAAGAAACAACTCCACTCTCTCCTCCACACGCACTGCCTCCCCAAATTAGTATGTGAGATGCACGCCTCCACTACACTGCAGCACGGTCGCTCCGAGGCGGAGGAGGGATTGCTTCAATTGATAAGGTGAGGACCTTTTATTTTCATCTTGGAGGCACTCTCTGTACTCTTCTTTATCCACAGGGAGACGAGTCTTACCCCGTCCTCTACATCAACCTCCTCCCGCCTCCACTTTGCCGCGCACATGGGCCAGTTACTACAAGGAGTTGAGGGGTATGGATGCAACTACTTTTACAGCAACTGCCCACTCAGTGGGGAGAGGGTTCTGGGCCTGGTGAGGAGGGTGAGCTGACCGCCGGAAGAAATCCCCAGTTTTATATTTCCCTTCCTCAAAACTGCTTCTGAATAAAAAAAAAGAGTATTTTATTTCGCCATCCGCTCCGATTTCCCGCGATCACTTTCAAAGAGGCCAGGGTTTCCTCCTGGACCGTTGCAATGGGGGATAACATCGCCGCCAACAAAGAACATCTGCCGCCGGGTGCCTGTCGCAACCCGCCCCCCTCCTACTCGTGCGTGGAGAGATGTCTCTTTTGCATGCTCATTCCCGTTGTGTAAACTTTGACTTTGCTGCTCTCTGCTGCTTCTGCCGCTGCATTTGACTGTGCTCGAACCATGGTTACTTGAAGAGGGATCGATTCGAATCGTGTTTGAGAGTGGGAGTGGATGGGCGCGCTGTGCAAGAGTACGTGTGCACTCCAACTCACAGCCATAAGACAGAGCAGCAGAGAGTGCAGAGCGACCATCTTTTCACTCTCTCAATCTCTCGTACACACAACTCACATCTCATCCACTGCGCACTGCGTAATTCCGCGACCCAGCCGGACGACGGACATCTTTTCCGAATCAGATCAGTGTTAGCAATCAAACCATTAGTCTGATAAGCTCCCCCCTTACAATTCTGTGATAAGTTTCCCAGTTAGTTTTGGGAGCATCCACTAAAACAATTCCCGACTCGCACTCCGCGTTCATTTGTGCTTTCATGTTTGTGCTTTGGCCGGGCGGCAGCTCTTCAAACGACTCCTCCAGCAGCGGCCAGCATCAGCTGATTGGCGGTTGATGATCGTCCTGAAGGCTAAAGCTTAGCCTAAGCTTTTCGAGGAGCCAGCACTCCACACAAAGGAGAGGAGATGTCGGACGTAAGTTCCATTTGCTAAAGTGCCAGTGTTAGCAAAGTGTTTAGTTTGGTTTTCAAAAGGACTCCAAACCCCGTGCCCCAACTACCCTCCAACCATCGTTCCTCCAGCTCCAGCTATTCTCCACGGTTATGGGCTCACTCCATTGAGAGTCTCGAGTCGCCCCTTATCGGATTCGTAGCGTTGGGCCCATAACTCCCCGGCGGCAAGAAGAGCCCCATTTCCCACTCCTAATCGAAATCCTGACAAATACCCCCCAAATTAATCAAGCCCCCAGGTTGTTCCACATTGGACGATCCTTCCCTGCGATAATCTCGACCCGCCCCGTGGAGAAAATGGGTTTCCGGACGATTACTGGGAGGACCCTTTCGATTTAAAGCGGAGTTTTCCTTTGGAATTCTGGGGCAGCAACCGACTCTTCAAGCCATCACGATTATTTCCTTGCCCCTCGGCGCACGGGCGCCCCTTCCCGCTCGCCGCCACCACGCTTTATGGGCCCAGACAGAAAGTCAAAGAAACTTTCCTACCGATTCCCCCGAAACAGTGGAGGACGACTGAAATTTACTAGAAATTCACTCGCAGGAGCCTCCACCCTTCTAGATTCAGTCCCCACCAGAGCGCCTCCACTCCTCTTCCCCTCTTTTATGGGCCCATGGACACAAGTGGAGCGCAGTTCTTCAGAATTGCGGATTCTGTTTCCAAACATTTTAAAAAAGGGATTTTTGGCAACTGCAATCACCGTTTTTCATTCGGTTCACCGCCCGATTCCTGATCTTCGTCCCTCCTCTCCTTCCTCTTTTACGGGCCCATGTACAGTAGTGAAGTTCCAACTTCCCCCATTACTAAGCCTAAATGCAATTTTCTCTACGCAGGAGGAGGACGACCAACCCGCCGCCAACGCTTCGAGTGTTGGAAGCTGCAGCCCACCACCACCACGGCTCCACGAAGAAGCGGTCCGGGGCTCGCCAGCATCTCGTGGCTCACGCGACTCGCGCTCTTCCTCCAACGACTCAGAGTCGGGCCACTCCTCCAGTGGGGGCGCCGAGGACTCCAACTACCCCGACCAGATAGAAGCCGACGAGATGGACGTGGAGGAGGACGACTCTGACGCAGAGAGCAGAAAGAGTTCTTTACTGAACCACACCTCGGAGGAGGAACATCTTTCTGACGAGCACTCCTCAGAGGAGGAAGGGTGAGTGCCAAAATGACCAATTTTGCAATGTCCTCCCCCCTAAAGTCAAAACTTACCCTGATTTTACTACTGTACAGGAACGACGACCTTAGCAAAGACGATGAGGAAGACTCCGACTCCCCTCACACCACCACCACTTCCCCATCTAAACTCACCTCCGATCGCCCCTGGGAGAAGGACCCTGACTTTTACGGGGTGAGGCGCTCTCACCGTGTTAGAACGAGTAATTACGTCCGCCCTCCCTCGCTCATCCCCCAGCCGCACTACACCTCGAGCTACGCCAAGAGAAAGAAGAAGCAGCCTCAGAGGAGGAGGCATTCTTCTACAGACTCCTCCCCGAATCAGAGTATAGTCCGCACATCCTCTCGGGTTCAGGGGAGGGAGGCGAATTACAAAGAAGAGGACAGCGAAGAGGAGGAGGAGGAGAGTGATGGAGCTTCCTGCAGTAGGAACGACCATCGAGTAGAGGAGGAAGACAACTCCCCTACAATAGAAAAAGTCATGGACCACCGCTCTGGTTACGTAGGAGCCACCGGGCCGAACACTACCTGCTACTATATTGAGGAGCATGGAGATCCAAATGAAGTACTACAAGGGGATAAGGAGAACCAATTCTTGATCAAATGGCTTGGCTTCTCCCACTTGCATAATACGTGGGAGAGTCTGAATAGCTTAACGGAGCAGGGCGTTAAAGGATTAAAGAAGCTGGATAATTACTGTAAGGTGAGTGATGATGCTCCAGCGATGGCCCCAACAATCAATGAACTCGGAGTTTTAATGTACATTTTCCCCACAGAAAGAGGACGAGTTTGAGCGCTGGAAGTCGATCGCCTCCCCCGAGGACATTGAGTACCACTACTGCCAGCTCGAGCTGCAGCAGGAGCTAGTTAAAGGCTATACGAGAGCGGAGAGGATCATTGGTGAGTTTGTTACTGCATTTTTGAGATTTAAGTTTTAAGAGAACCCCCGCCGTCTTTGTGAGATTTAAGTTTTAAGTGAAACCCTGCTATCTTTGTGAGATTTAAATTTAAACCCCGCCATCCACGTTCTTAGCTGAAGGAGTTAATAAAAACTGCGTAGGCTAAGTTCATGATTTCGGGTAAGCGTGCTGGCTCACTTCAGTCACACGCAAATTCGCTATTGGGTTAGAGTAGGAGAGTAGTGCAACGGGTGTAGTAAGGCGTTGTTCCGGGTTCTCTTTCACTGCAGTCGCCGCCCCGTTCGTTGAACGTGTAACACATCCGCTCGCTGGAGGAGTGTCAACACCTGTGAAGACATGAGGACCGGGCTGCTAAACTCGTCGGCCACCCACTGCGCCACCTCCGCCGAAACTCCTACCAGACGCCCCCTTGCATTTCATTACCAGCCATCGTTGTCGACTCTCTCACGCGCTCAGAAACACTCGACAAACATCTACGAAATGCGTCATGATTCTCTCTGTTTTGTTGGAAAGGTGCGGTCGTCTACTCGGCGGCGTAACCCCAGGGAAACTCCGCCCCCTCCTCCGTATGGTGGGGGGTTGAAATCTTTGGTAAGCAATGAAGGACTTTCTGATTTATAAAACGAGCGTCTCTCATTACCCCACACATTGTCGTTTTAAAAATATTCCCGTTGGGGTAACGTCAGACGCACGATTTGCAGTGCTAGTTAACGTGTCCCCAATCTGAAATTAATTTCTGAGAAAGTATGAGAAGGTGGTTACCGGTCTCATATTACCCCCGTCATTTCATTTCACTCCCGCCACACTCTCGCATCCCACTCGACCAGTTTACTTAATACTGGAAGAATATGTGCCGAATCATCAGATATGCATGAGAGAGAATTGAGAGAGATTCAAAAGCACCTGGCCCTGGAATACACTATGGAAAGTATTCAGTGGCGGACCATTTTGCAAACTGGGCAAACTCTCGACTACACAAATGACGCTGTCAACCCGTTCAAGTGGGGGCAAACTCAATGTTGGGAGCTGGGAAGACTTCTGAGACTCGTTGGACAACGTCAACTCGCCAACCACTTTCTTTTCCTTCTCCACCTGCACGGAAAATTCATCAAAGCCAAGAACTCAGGACCAACTACTTGCTACGCTCAAAATTGACACCGGGTTGCTAATTTTCATTGTTTCGCCATGTGGAATTCTGCAATTTTCGAATATTTTAAAGGCGGAAGCTTCCAGCAATTTCCAATTCTTTTGCCGAAATTGGCTGCCCTGCGTGTTCACTGAAGATGTGCTAATAAGCTCCAGCGCAAACTGCTTTCTAGTCGTAGTAGACATCATAATTGATCCGAATTACAACCTGGGTGATACCCTGCTTCTCGGAAATCCACATTGTTGGCGAGCGAAATTAGAGTTAGACGGATTCAGGATATACTCGGTCCAAGAGAACCCCGTGTGTGCAAAGACTGGGTAGTTTTAAACAAGTGGGCAAGTCTCTTGGAGTTTGAGCGCTGAAATATTGATATTTGGATTGAAGTGATGGATTCGCTAATGTTCTTACAGTTCTCTAAAGCCAGTAAATTGCGGTCCACTTTGGGACTGGCAAGGGTCTACACAATTCCCTGAAGAATTATGTGCCGTCATCGCTCTTTTCGAAAGTATTGCGTGCAAATCTTGGTCGAATTCCTCTCGATCCTGCACTTCTGGTGCACACAGAACCGTTCGCGCAACAGATTTTGGGGTATACTAGGTCACATCCATCACAGGTCGTGGGTATACTAGGTCGCACCGAGGAATATTTTGCATTCCTATCTCATCGAATTGCCCAGAGTTGAACTGTTTTTCTCCAAGGCGAAGGTTAGGTTACTCAGCGAACAAAGTCAACTACGTGAGCTACACAATTTCGAGGTGGACACTGAAGATGTGCTAATAACTAGTTGGGATACATCGTATAATTAGGTTAAAAGTTGGCCATCTAAGTACTAAATAGGGTTATAAAAACACCGCGAAATAATGGCATCATAACTTCCGGGGCCAGTTTGGTTCACAAAAGTCGCCAAATCGAAATTGAGGATTACAAAGCCGACCAATTTTTTTTCTAAAATTCCCGCCCTCTAAAAGTAGACACTACTTCTTTCTCAAAACTACTAAAAACAATTCTTCCTTGACCACCACCCACTCAAAAAGCCTTTTTCTCTCTCCTTAGACCAGCACACGTCCCCCTCCGGTGAAATAGAGTACTACGTCAAGTGGGAAGGTCTGCCCTACTCCGAAGCCACGTACGAACGAGAAGACCTAATCTCCTCCCGCAACCCAGAAGTCATCGAGCAATTCAAAAAGAGGGAGGCGAGCAACCGTACACCAAACGGGAGGTTCAAATCGAGACCGAAATTCTACCCAGTCAAGGAGCAGCCAGCGTACATGGGTGGTGCAGGGGTAAGGAGAGACAATAATTGAGCCATCATTTACGCCATCTACTCGGTACGGGATTAACTAACGACGCGTCTTGTCTTGTACAGCTCCTCCTCCGCGACTACCAACTCGACGGTCTCAACTGGCTCCTCCATAGCTACTGCAAAGAAAACAGTGTCATTCTCGCCGACGAGATGGGGCTCGGGAAGACTATTCAGACCATCTGCTTCATCAGCTATTTATTCGAGGAGTGTGGTGTGTACGGTCCCCACCTGTTAGTAGTCCCCCTCTCGACAATCCAGTCATGGCAACGCGAGTTCCAGCAGTGGGCTCCCCAACTGAATATAGTGACGTATCTGGGGGATGTTCAGTCGAGGGATATTATTCGCGAGCATGAGTGGTTTTTAAAAGAGAAGCCAAACCATATAAAATTCAATGGTGTTCTAACAACTTATGAGATCCTACTTAAAGATAAACTGTTCCTTTCCAGTCTCAAGTGGGCTGTTTTGTTTGTTGATGAAGCTCACCGTTTAAAGAACGGTGATAGTTTATTGTACAAGAGTTTGGAAGAGTTTGAGACGAATCACAGATTGTTAATCACTGGGACACCTCTGCAGAATAGTTTGAAAGAGTTGTGGAGCTTATTGCATTTTATAATGCCCTGGAGGTTTGATGACTGGGAGCGGTTCAGGGTAGAGCACGGCGATGGGGTGAAGGGGTACGGGGGGCTGCATAAGGAGCTCGAGCCTTTTATACTGAGGAGAGTCAAGAAGGATGTTGAGAGGAGTCTTCCGGCGAAGGTGAGAGTCTAAAATATTTACGGGGGTTTTATGAGACATTGAAAATATCGAGGAGTGATTTCGAAAGACTTTGAAATTGTTCACGGGTGTGGGAAAATTGTGTTTAAAATTATCTTTGCCGCGAGAGAATGTTATGGTTACAAACGAGATTCTCTCTCTTTGGAATTGTTTTTGGCGCGGAATGGAGTGGGAATTGTGTTGGAAATATTTTTCATGGGAGAAAATGTTAGCAAAATTCTGTCTTTGGAAATTTTTCGCTGGGCGCAAAAAATTGTGCTTGAAAATATTGGTGGGGGCGGGAAGACTTAAATGTTTGAGCGTTTTTGAAGTGCGAGAGTGGAGCAGTGCCAAACCCCTCAAAACTAACTCCCTTAATTTCTTCTCTGCAGGTCGAGCAGATCCTCCGTGTAGACATGACAACCATACAAAAGCAGTACTACAAGTGGATCGTTACCAAAAACTACACAGCTCTCAGGAAGGGGAACAAGGGCTCAGTCACGAGTCTCATCAACATCGTCATGGAGCTGAAAAAGTGCTGCAATCACGCCAGTTTAATCAAGCCCGTTGATCAGCAGCAAGGGGACAGCTTATCAAGTCTTATCAAAGGAAGTGGGAAACTGATGCTTTTGGACAAGTTGTTAGTCAGGCTCAAGGAGACGGGGCATCGCGTGCTAATCTTCTCGCAGATGGTGCGGATGTTGGATGTTTTATCGGAGTACCTGCAGCTGAGGAGGTTTGCATTTCAGAGGTTGGATGGGGGGATAAAGGGGGAGATGAGGAAACAGGTAAGAAGATAGTTGGGGGGGGGGGGGCTAGGCCGCTCGATTCGTTCAATCTATGCAATGGTCAGAAAAAACAAAAATTCCCCAGAATCGAGAAAATTTCTAATGTCCTCAGAAAAAATTTGCCCAAATTAAAGGAATCTCCCATGACAAAATTGTCAAAGTCCGAGAAACGCGAAAATATTCAAAGTGAACGGAAAAAATAGCCGAAATAGAACAAATTCTCGATAAAATTTTTTATTTTTCAAAAACCCGGGAAAAATCAAAAATTTTCAAAATCACCACTAACAAATTCCCACCCCACAGGCCCTCGACCACTTCAACTCACCCACCTCAACCGACTTTTGCTTCCTCCTGTCCACCCGAGCCGGCGGATTAGGAATCAACCTCGCTACAGCCGACACCGTCATCATATTCGACTCTGACTGGAACCCTCAAAACGACTTGCAAGCACAAGCACGAGCGCACCGCATAGGACAAAAAAACCAAGTCAACATCTACCGCCTCGTAACTAAATCCAGCGTAGAGGAGGACATCGTAGAGAGAGCGAAGAAGAAGATGGTCCTTGACCATCTCGTCATTCAGCGGATGGACACGACGGGGCGGACTGTGCTTGGGTCAAGCAGCAAGTCGACTCCCTTCGACAAGCAAGAACTCTCGGCAATATTAAAGTTTGGAGCTGAGGAGTTATTCAAAGAGGAAGAAGAACAGGAGGACAACTGCGACATTGATGAAATTCTCCGCAGGGCAGAGACACACAATGAGGAGGAGCGGCCTGGGGATGAGCTACTCTCAGCCTTCAAAGTCGCCTCATTCACCGTCAACGAGGATGAGGATGAGCTCTCAACTCTCGCACAGGGCACCGGAGGAGCCGGTTTCGTCTCCGGTAAAGACATCGACAAGGACTGGGACGACATCATCCCTGAGGACCTCATCAAGAAAGTCTTGCAAGAGGAAAAGGAGAAGGAAATGAAGGAGCTGTATTTACCTCCAAGATTGAGGACCCAACCCACCTCTCTAATAGACCAGGAGAAGCTCGCAGAGTGCCTTAAAAGAGCAAAACGCACTGCGATGGATTCCGACTCAGACTCGGACGGCCCCCCACGCAAGAGGGGACGGCCAAAGGCGGGGGCGAAAAATAGCGCTTTGCAGCCTTTTAACGACAGCCAAATCCGGAGGTTTATCAAATCATTTAAAAAGTTCCCCCGTCCAATGGAGAGACTGGATGTGATAGCGAAGGATGCTGATTTGGAGGAGAAATCTGTAACAGAGTTGAAGAAACTGGGGGAGCTCCTCCTCCAACGTCTCGAATCGGCCAAAGATGAGCAGAGACGTGCTCCACCTCCTTCAGCACCTCCCACCGAAGATGAAAAGAAAAAACCCTCCCCCGGCGCCCACTTCCGCCTCGGAGGGGTATCAGTCAACACTCGAACACTATCCTCCTCATTAGAAGAGTTGACTCCTTTAGCGCAGCTTTTACCACAAGAAAATCTAAAAGAGTGGAAGTACAATTTACATGCCAAGCAAGCCCAATACGACATAGAATGGGGTAAAGAGGAGGATACAGCTCTGCTATTATCGGTGTATGAGCACGGGATGGGCAATTGGGATAAGATAAGAACTCATCCTTTGCTAAAAGAGAAGATCTTCATAGAAGGGGAGAGGAGACCGGGTCTCAAACACGCACAGAGGAGGATCGAGTACCTGATTAAAGTCATGAGGAAGCATGCTGCTGTTGTGGAGGCGAAGGTGGGTTTCACTTTTTTAAAAAATTTCCCTCTTGAAAAAATATTGAAAAAAAATCCCTCTTTTCACCATGGCGACCACAGCTTATGTTTTGCTCTGTTTTTTACCTCCCATTCCCATGGAGACCAGAGTCTGACATACTTTTTTCTCTCCCTCTAGAAACCAAAACCCCGCAAGAAGAAGAATCCACCCGCACCCTCCACCTCAAATGGAGAACCGCCCCCTGCAGCTCCTACAAAGAAAAAGCCCGCAAAGAAGCCAACCGGCCCTCTACACTTCACAACCACTGCCCCACCAACCTCAGTGTCTCTACTGGGAGAGCTGGACCCCTTCATATTCAACGAGTGCAAAGAGAAGATGAGACCAGTCAAGAAAGCGTTAAAGTCTTTAGACAATCCCGACCCGACAATGTCGGAGCGCGACCAAGTGAGGAATACTCGCGCTTGCTTGATACAGATTGGGGACCAGATAACAGAGTGCTTGAAGGAGTATCAAGACAATGAGTTGGCTAAAAGCTGGAAGACTCATCTGTGGACCTTTGTGAGTAAATTCACAGAGTATGACGCTATTAAACTCTATAGGCTTTATAAGAGGGCGAGGAGGGGGGAGGAGGGGGATAAGAAGAAGAGGCGGGAGCATCGGAAGGGGAAGGAGAGACGTGCTCCTCCGTCGTCAGAGTTTGGTCAGAAGAATGGGCCTCATCATCGACCTGTAACTGCACCACCTCCGCCTCACGACCACCACCAGCACGGTTACAGCGAACAGAGAAGACAAGACTCGTCACGCCAGTCAAGAGAGCTTTATGATAGACCCCACCATCGACCCCCACGAGAAACCTACGCAGAGCCACGGCCACATTCCACCTCATCAGAGGAGTGGAGCAGACCCCACTCTTCATCGTGGGACCATCACCGGAGCGGCAGACATCTCCCTCCTCCAGCACCCTCCTGGAGCACCAGTGGAAAGTACAATGGGCATTACCATGGCAGCAACTCTTCTGCTCCGATCCCACGCACTCCATCCCGTGACTATTATGGTGGGTATGAGCAGCAGAGACCCTACCGCCCCTCTTCAGAGACTTGGAGGAGGGACGAGAGGAGACCACCATCGACTACTCCTCCCCAGCAGGGGCAGCAGCTCGTCAACAAGCACTGAAAGACTTCCAATGTGGAGAAATGTAATCCGACTGTAGAGTTTGTGGATTTTCTTGTACAGCGTTCTGACCTGTTTACAAGTTTGTGTGATATTAGACAGAATTAAAAACGAATACGAAAATTCTCCGAATTCCGCTATGGAGATCGGGCTGTTAATCCGTTGCATCCTGTCATGTCGCATTTGGTGAGTTGTTGCTCTTCGCTGCTGCTGCGGCTCTCTCTTTCGTGTTTGCCCTCACGTGCAGCAGCAAGGGCGAAGGCGGGCGGTGAGATTTGAAAGCTGGCACTCGGAATTCTCTACTTATGTAGTCGGCTCTTCTCGCTTTTCTCTCCACCCTACTCTCGATCTTCTGACCAGTTTCCCATCCGCAAAGTGAGCACCGTTCGGCACCCTTCAGAAATGGCCACCCCTCCTCCAGCACTCTCCCCCTTTGACCAGAAACTGAACACGCTCCTCTTCAGGTCAATCTCTCAGCTCGTTAATCATCCTCTCGAGTACGCCAAAGTCTTGATTCAGGTGAGTCCATATCTATTTGAATTTGCTGCCCAACTGGAACTGTTCCTTAGTAACCCCTAAAACCCTGCTTCTTAAACCTGTTTTGGAAACTGGAAATTGACTAAACTCACCCTCTCTTTAACCACAGCTCGGCTACGAACCGTTTCCCCCCACGAGAGGGCGGTTCTTCTCGGCACTCCAATACCCGAACGCGTTCCAGTACGGTGAGTGGGTAAACTTAAGTTATTTATAAAGGGCGCGGTTGTCATGGGGCTCCCAAATAATCTCAAATCTCTTTATCTTTATCCCACAGTGAAATACTTAAAGTCAGTAGACGGCCTCCCGGGGCTCTACCGAGGGCTTGGACCGAGGCTTCTTGGGAATGGAGTGCACTACCTCGTCTCAGCCAACCTGATCGAGCTCTCACCCATTGTGAAGGGGTACCAAGATGAAGATGAAGAGCCAGCACGGCCTCCGGTGAAGAAGACCCCACTCTACCCTTTTTTCCTGGCCTCCACTCCGAACGAGTATTTAATCAAACAGACCTGCTGGGAGGTGCTTTCAGCCTCGGCTGCTGTTAGTCTCTCCCACCCTCTCCATGTTATGACGGTGAGGATGATGGGGGCTTTTGTGGGGAGGGAGCTGATGCAAGAGTACTGGTGAGTGTCTTGAAATTAATATGGTCTGGGGCCTTCTCTAATCAACCCTCACTCTTTTGTCAACCCTGCAGCTCCCCCCTCTCGACCCTCTCCAGAATTCTAGAGGAAGACGGGCTCCGTGGGTTGTTTACAGGGCTTGGTCCGAGGCTCCTGGCGGAGGCTCTGTACGTGTGCATCGCTTCTGTGATTGTGCACTTCTTAAAGAGGGGGTTCAAGAAGGAGCAGATGCCGCACTACCTGGCGGGGTTTGTCGGAGGGGTAAGAGGATATATGGGGGGTGTCGTGAACGAGTCGAGCGGCGGACACTAATCCCCCCCGTTATACGCGGGGAAGTGGTGGGGGTTCGATTCGTTCACGACGCCACCCCCAAAACTCAAGCTCCCTCCAGTGATTGTAGCCAAACAGGGTGATCATAAAAAGTTCTCAGAACCCAGAAAACATTTCAAAGTTCCGAGAAAAACTTAGCCAAACAGCCTAAATCAAAGGAATCTCCAATGTTAAAAATGTCAGACAAGGATTTTTTTTTCAAAGTCCCCCAATCATCAACCCCCGTTGCCATGCGTTTCTAATTCTTTTCTCCTCCTCCGACAGTACACCGCCTCCACGCTCACCTACCAGCTGCACCTCGTCTCTAATAACCTGATTGTGAATGGGACGCGCTTGGCAATCGGAAACCCTCCCCACACTCCAATCTACACTTCAGCTTACGATGCTTGGACCAGTTTGAAGCGCAACAGGCAGCTGTCGAGGGGGGCGAGTTTATTAGGGAGGAGCTACACGGGAAGGATGGTGGGTGGGGAGGCTGTTGGGGGAGTTTGGGGGCCGGTTCATTATTCTGGAGCTCTTTGAAGAAACACTGTCCAGCAATTTGCCGCAGCAGAATGAGAAATCGCATTCGTACTTTTTGTGAGTGTCCTTGTCGCCATGGAAACAAGATTGAGTTAATTTAAAGTCTGAGTTTAAAGTTAAGTCTGAGGTTGTTCAGCATTCGTAAGAAGAAATTTAATTTAAAAGAGGTTGGGGGGTCGTTACGCAACAGCCATGAAATTATACGTGGAATAAAGGCATGGTGCGCAAAATGTCCCCATGTTTCGCGTTTGATTGACGACCCGAACTGACAACTAAATTCTTTACAACAGCCATCAACCTTATCACTTGATTTACTCGTACGAGGATTGCTGTCCGAGAATTGGCTACAGCGAAATTCCCACACACACACGCCGTTGCTATAACGGTCCATTTATACATTTCGAGCTGCCGTTTGTAAATCAATTCGATAAGCTCACAAACACGGACAGCTTTCAATTTTCGATAAGGCTGGAGATTGATTGAAGGCCCCCCGTAAAGAGTGAAGATAAGAGCGAGAGTGGACAATTAATCGAGAGTCAACTTCATTAAAAATATTAAAAGCGCTTTGATTGCGAGTGGGAATTCAGTCTCCGCTGCTGCTACTCCTTCGCACCACTTCTTCGACCCGGTTCTGTCGCACAGGTTCAGCAAAGTCGTCATGGCAACCACTGCGGCCGCCAGCGGAAGCATGAGTCCCTCTCCGAATTCGTCAACAGCTTTGGCCCTGGCCGGGTACGAGCATCACCACCAGTCGTGGCCGCCGGTGGAGTACAGTCATTGGGCGCCACTGCACCACCATCAGCAGAGCCTGCAGCCGGACTCCCCACCGCCTGCCTTTGAGCAGCCACCGTACTTTCACCACGCCCATGGTACATACCACCATCACCACCACTTTGCTGGGAGGTACGTACAAACCGAAAAGGTTGCGACGTGCGCAAAAACGAGAAAATGAGAGAACGGTTGCCATGTCAAACACGTCTGATAAGATTAAAGTCGGTTTTGACACTTTTTTTTGTACTACGGTGCTGTGTTCTCGTTCGCTGCAGAACGGCAGCGTTTGTGGTTGACATGGTGACTGCTGTGAGGGTGTTTCGTACACCAGCCCACTCAAGGTCAAGTATGACTTAATTTCCCTCTCTCTCCCGCAGGGACACCGCCCCCTTCTATCACCCACACACCCAACCCTCCCCACTCATCCGGGGCTCACCTGCTCCATCAAACGTGTACGGCTCCGTTACAAAGCCATCCTTCGCGATGCGAGACATCCTCGACCTGAATAATGAGCAGGACCGCTACTACTATGGGAATGAGGAGGTCCACCCAGAATTCTACCCTTCATGGAGTGGTCATCCTCCTCTTCACCATCACCCACTCACCATTGAGCAGCCCCCACCTACATCTATGGAGGAAAAGTACGAGCTAACACATCTGAGCAAATGCTGGCCGACTGTCGCGGCGGCGGCCGATTCGAGCACGAGCAGCGACTATGAGAATGGTGGGGGGAGGCAGAGTGTCATTGTCAAGGAGGAAGGTAAAGATAGATTCGGGGTGTCGTGAACCAATAGAGCGGCAGAGGACCCGTCGTCAGGCGGGTCCTTGACGGCTTGAATCCTTCGCTTCGCCCGCCGCTATTATAAACCGCCTACAGCGCAAGCGCCGGACATCCAATTCCGTTACAGCCGGGCAGGGTTCAAAAATCAGGGAAAAATTCCTCCCTCTAAAAAATCACCTAACAGCCCAAATCAAAGGAATTCTCGATAGAAACCAATTTTTCAAAGTCCTAGGAAAAAAGTCGCCAAATAACCAAAACCTGAACCCGCCACTGACCAAAATTCTCCTCCTGCAGGTGCCCCCTTCGAGCCCTCCCATCAGGAGCCCGCCCTCCTCCGCCAGTCCTCCACTGCTTCCAACTGCAGCTCCATCTCGGTCGGGAGCCTTCATCAACCACAATCCACCCAACAGCAAAA
This sequence comes from Mesaphorura yosii, assembly GCA_009869945.1. Classification (NCBI taxonomy): domain Eukaryota; kingdom Metazoa; phylum Arthropoda; class Collembola; order Poduromorpha; family Tullbergiidae; genus Mesaphorura; species Mesaphorura yosii. Next base: position 35,579 of record WIXG01000433.1, on the reverse strand, counting down.
GAGCAGCTCGAAGAAGAGGAAGCGCCGAATTTTATTTACGAAACAGCAAACCTACGAATTAGAAAGGAAATTCAGACAACAGCGCTACTTATCCGCCCCTGAGAGGGAGCAGCTCGCCGCGAGCATCCGTCTGAGTCCTACCCAAGTAAAGATTTGGTTCCAGAATCACCGGTATAAAACAAAAGTGGGGGTTGTACAACAGCAGGGGTGATTTTTTTTACTTTATTTTGTTGCTAACGGACACGAAAGCCGTATAAAGAAATGTATTTTAAAAAATTGTGGGGCTTGCAAAAAAAAAATTTTTTTTGACTCTCGACGCCATGGAAACTTAACTCACCTTTTCCTTTTTTTATTCGCCCCCGCAGCTCCCCCACCTCCTCCGACCACCCCCGGCCACCATCGCAGAGGGACAAGAAGTCCTCCACCCGGGGCACTACTGGAAAGAAGCGCCTCCCTCCGTTTAACCTTTACTCTACCGCTGCTATTGGTGGTCATGGCAACGGAGAACATGAATACGATTGCAACAATAATAGCGAGATATACGAGCCGCAGCAGCCGACTGTGAGCTGGTGACAATTTACTGATTAATTCCTATGTGATTAAAAACTATATTTTTCCTGAATTGGAGAATTATGGCATTGATTTTCCATGGAAACCCAGCCACTTTCGAAAAACCTTTCATTTCCACATTTTTGTTTTTATTGGGCACACACTCGAGTAAAGAGTGACGACGAGGACAGCATTGATAGACAGTAATTGTGAACACACAGCAGCAAAAACTCCAATACAATTTTTGAGAGCATCGACAACCCCGAACTCATGTCACTTTGATATTAAAGGGGCTCCCAGGCAACGGCAGATTGTTAAACTTAAGATTGAGTTTATAGGCCCCAGGAGCATTCGGCTTGTACACGACTTTGGTCGTCCCGTCCGGCTCGTTCTTGAAGGTGATCTCCGGTTTGGAGGGGCCCTCCATGGAGACCTGGAGGCCGCCTGCGAGATGGACACATGATATTCAGTGGGTGGTGGGCATGGCGACCATGATTTTATTAAAGAATTCTTGACTCACTCGTGATGCCCGCCTCCCGTGCGTCCACAATCACCTCATTGACAGCATTGTTCTTTCCGGTTTTCGTCGCAGCCCCCGTGACCTTCACCTTTTGCACGGCTCCTTTGACGTCTCCGAGAATTTTCACAGCGAAGGGAGAGCCGGTGATGTGCTCGTCGTCGAACTTGATGTGAACCTGTGGTAGATTAAATTCCTCAATTGTAGCTTTTGCAGGGAGTGAGATTTTTTTTTAAAAAAGGAAAATTTAAATGATGACCATGGCAACTTCACCTTGTAATCCCCCGGCAACGCGGCAGTGTAAACGGCGTCCACGCTTCCATCTTTTTGTGTGGTTAATTTACACTCCGGTTTGGAGGGGCCGTCAAAAGCGAGTGCCAGTTTAGAAACATTGAGTCCTTGGCTGAATATGGTGAACTTGTTAGGGGCCTCTGTGAAGAGTAATCAAATTAGTCAATAGCCAGAAGCCAAGTGCATTTAATCGGGAGATTAATTAATCAGTTGGTCACCCGCAAACCCGGAGCTGAGCCCCGTTCCGGACGCCTTCAAGTCAGCCATCTCCAAGGCAACAGCAGCAGCAGGACAGCTCTCAGCTTTCTGTGTGTACGTTCCGGGTGGAGGGCTTCGACAGACTAAAGTCGATCTCCGAGCTCAGTCTCTCCATTTTTGGGCGTGCGGGCGGGCGGAGGGTGGCTCTCACATACATTTGCTTTTTTATCGGAGTCTTGGCGCATAGCGTCTCCATTCAGAGAGTGAGAGTCACACTCTCTTGCTTTCTGCATCCACGCACTCTGCATTTGCGGGGGATATCAATAAGAGAGAGAGAGAGTAGCTAAGACGCCCACGCAGCGGTATAAAAATTCCCGGTCGCTATTAATAGAATCCAAGGCGGAGTGCCAAATTCGTTTTTCCACAGTAATCGAGTGCGGCGCTGTGACAGGTGTTGTTGGGTACTCGCAGCTGCCCTCCTTTAGAGGGAGAGCCCGTAAATCATGTGTGCTGATCAAGAGTGCAGGCGCTGCGCGAGATTTTATGCACCCGGCCCGCTCAAAGAGTGGCAAAGAGCTCAAATCACCCGACCACTGACGGCAATGGGGGCGGTCAAGTTCAAGTTCCCGACACGCTGACGGCCGTCAACCTCCGTATTAAAAGCCAAGCACAGTGCCATGGCAACCGTCATTGTACAAGCGCCTTCCCTGCCAACAGCCATTCTCACCACGCAAACCCGTTCCTGGTGGGAGAAACTCTGCGCAGGTGCGGCGAAGGCGAGTGTCAATTGTCTCTCGGCCGTCGGCATGGCAACGTCTGCTGCGCACGCAAAATCTGGGTCGCCACCTTGACCAGATTCCCGCTTTTGCACATACGGCGGTAGTGACAGGTGTTGGGATCCAAGCAGCAGCCTGCAAATCATGTGTAGTTGATCGAGAGTGCAGGCATCACATACTCTTTCATCACACGTCCTTCAGCGAATGGCGGACAAAACCCGAAACGAGATGGCGGCAGTCAAGTTCGGCCAAACTCCAAGGCACTGCTGTCTGTCAACCGGTAACGTCCACCGTACAAGTCAAGCACATCGCCATAGCACAGCGTACGGGCGCCACTACAAAGTCGTTTTCGCAACGCAAACCCGTTCTGGGGGGAGAAACTCTACGTAGTGTCATTGTCTCTCGGTCGTCGCTATGGCAACGATGCCACTCCTTTGTACTTCACGCACAAAATCAGGGCCGCCACCTTGACAACTGTAGTACGAGTGCGAGCAAAGGTCACGAGCACTTTCATAACCGAGGCGCTTTCATAACATGAAGATCATCATTCATCAGCTGAAAAACTCGTTCCTCACTCGATTCGCACGTTGTTTTCACTTTCGTTTCACGCTCAGTGTCAAGACCCATGACAACTGCTCATTCCTCGGCCGGACGCGAGTCGCTCAGAACACCAAACAAAGCAGAGAGGACAAGATGAGGACTACCACCGGACTTCTTCTGGTCGGAGTGTTGGCGCTGCTGCTCGGTGAGTACGGCAAGTCTCTATGGAGACGCATTTCCTAAAGAGAAGACCTCTTCTGTATTCTTACGATTTCCGCCTTTTGATCTAGGGAGCTCGTGCGTTGGGAGCCCCACCTCACGGGAGCCGTCGATAGAAGAGACCAGCTCCGAGGAGAATACCATCAATCACACTCATGAGTATGACTCGAAGGAGGAGCACAAAGCCCACTCCCGTGTGAAGCGCTCAACCCGACACCCACGCCAACTAAAACTCAGCACCTATTCTCATCTCCCCTTCTACCACGTTCGCGATAATATCAGAGTCTTAAAGAGGGACCAGCCACGCCCTATTTTAAGGCCGGAGTATAGCAGGGAGCAGGAGTTTAGTGTGCAGGGGGCCCCAGCCTTTGAGCCCGTGGAGCAGCTCGATGAGGAGGTAACCACAACGACGGAGGCGCCTACGACAACTACACAGCCCATCGACCAGGAGCAACCGTCTTCATTAGAAGCAGACTCCGATGAGGATGATGACGGATCAAACGAGGTGGAAGTCGACGAGGTGGATAATGATGACGACGATGAGGAGTATGACGACGATGATGATGACCCCTCCAGTAACGAGTCCTCCTCCAACGAGCTACAAGATGAAGATGACTACGACTACTGAAACCCTGCATTCCCCCTTATTATTATTTATATCAAAATTTGTTGACTGTTTATCCCTGCTGGAATTAAAACGACCGCGTAGAATTCCGCTCCCGTAACCCACGTTTACTCGAGAGATATTCTGTCACCAGGGCAACCGCCAATTTCGCATTCTTACACAGTGGTGGCATCAGTGCACGTGCTCACTCGCAGTACAGCAATGAAAGAGGAATAAAAAAAACCGGTCACACCGCTTTCTCCCTCATCGTCTTGATCGTCGCTCTTGTTGCTGGGGAAACTGGTGCATTTCATTGACAACGAGCAGCAGCAGCGACGGCAGCACCGGTGGTAGAAAGTGAAAGCGGTGTTCGCGTAAAAACTTGTAGAAATGTTCGCCCAAATTACGATGGCGACGGTAGCGAGTTTCTCTGATTACGTAAAATTTGGTTACGAGAGAGTGTTACTCAACAGTTTGCACTTTCTTGGCATCCGCTGCCATCATTCTCATCAGTCTCCAAAATGGCATCACAGAGTGCGATCGTGCTTCTCATCATCTTCGTCTCCACCTGCTCCTCTGATGGGGTGGATATAAATCAAGATTTATACTTGGACAATGACCATGGGCAGTTGGGGATGCTCGTCCCACTCGAGCCGTTCGCCTCCGTGACGGGCCATACTGGACTACTATCCTCAGGGATGACGGGGGCTGCATTACTGAACTTTAAGGCGGCTGCTGTGCTAGCTTTCTATCTAGCACTTAGGAGGGGGAATAAGGGTGAGTTTTTCATTCTGGAGGGTCTCAATAGAAACTAAATGTGGTTCTAATCCCCCGAATTCCTGCGTAATTACAGGCCGCTACTACCGGATTAATAAGCTCAGATTGGGGTGGGGTGCTAATAAGAGGAGGCAGAGGAGGAGCGCCCCTTCACCATCCTCCGTCGACATGGAAACGATAGACAACTGCGCCGACCTCCTACTATGCGAACTCTACAACAAACAATCACTTGAAGAGGATGAACAAATTGTCCTCGCTTTATTTGGCCCCGACCACCCTCAGGCAATGGCGAAGGACTGCTCCCGTTTTAAAGAAATTTGTAGTGTGAAGAGTAGTGAGATAATGGAGAGGTTGAGGAAGTTTGAGATCTGATACACATGGAGATTTGTTGTTAAAAACTTGTTATTATTGACATTATTTTCCGCTATTTATTCGCATTATTCCACTAATAAACCCTGTTTGAGTACTTGTAATCTTTGTCTTTGTGATACTCTGTCTCCGGTGGTGGCGTGCAGATGGCGCGCAAGCGCGGTTGCTGGGTCGACATCTCGCTGACGTGGGTGAGTCACTCCGCCGTGGCGGATGTGTCTCCATGGTAATTGCTGCGGGAAGGCTATTTCTAGGCTGCTTCTAACCCACTTCGTCTCCCTGAAAGCCCAGAATCCCCCCTCTACCATCGCCGGTCCCCTCCGCCCCGCTCTATTTGCACTCCCGCAGGTGCCTGGAGTAGTCGTCCCAGAGCACCTGATGAAGTACAATGAGAGAAGGGGGGTGTAGTGCTGTTGTGAAGTGGGGGGCTCCTCCAGGCTCCGTCCCCGACCTCCAATCTCCACCCCGTCGACTCGCTCCCCCGCCCCGCGCGCTACTTCAGGTACCTGACTCCCAATTGCTAACGGAGTCCAGGTCCCGGGCCCTCTAAAGAGAAGTACGGCCTCTTACCCGGAGTAGCGTGGCGGGGCAGGGCAGCTTTCATCTACTCCAGCTCGCAGCTCTCCCTCCTTCCTTGCACAGACACTCCATTCTTGGCCTCCCCCCTCGCAGTCGCCCTCCAACAACCCCCAACAATCCCAGTAGCTCCAGTCCCAAATAAAATCACTGTTGCTATGCCAGCCAGTCTCCGATCCGGAATGCAGTTCCACCAAGACGAAAAGTGCAATGAAGACCCAGACAGCAGCCACTCGCAACAGTCGTCCGTCTACAGACTGCTACAGACTGCACACGACAGACGGCGAGACAAAGAAGGAGCACTGCTTCTACTGGGAATGTATGGAGATGTGAATGAACTGTCTCCCCCTCTCCAAACTCAATTGCTGTGCTGTGTGCTACGGCTGTCTAGACAGCAGACAACGACTGCCTGACTGCCACATAACACATCGACTGCTGCACTACCGCAGCATGCACTGTAAAGAGAGTGAGTGTGTAGAGACGATTCCCAGACACAGTGTTGCCATGGTTTGTAGTACAATGAGAGCGAGCGTACAGAGCACAACTCATGTGTGGTTTGCTCGCCTGTGCACACGATCGTCTGCACTCTGCAAGTAAAGCTTCGGGAGTGGCTCCCCGGCGTGGCAACGTCGCTGCTACTCTTTCGAGGGTGCATTCCACGCGGAGAATGCACTCCGATGACGGTGCACTGCTGAGGATGCAGGCTGCCATGGTAACACGGCTGAGTGAGGTTGCATGTAGACAACTCGCCGTCTGTTGGGAAGTGGAATGCAGAGGAGACTCGGGGGTACGTGTCATTCACACGCTGGTAAACCCCATCAAGGGTCGAAACCATCCTGCAGGTGGCGGGGGTAGAACCTGGCTACTCTGCACTGGTGTGCTGGGCGGCACTGGCACCGACCACAGTGGACGACGCAGGTCAGCTTCAAAATAGAGCTCAGCCGAGCTTGTCATGATATAGTTAGCTGAGCCGCTGAATCACTGAATTGTTAAACTGTGCCGCTGGCTATGCTTTGGTTAGCTGAATCACTGAGCTTCTTAGCTCCATCAGTTCCGACCGTAGTCAGTTCCCAGTCCCACTGAGTTACCAAAACAGCTCGGGTGGAATAAAGTTCCCTTTCCTATAAGGTTTGCATTGGAACTGTTTGGAACTGGAACTGTTGAGAGAGTTCTTTCTTCAGTTCCACTGTTTTAACGGTCGGTTTCAGATCCAGTGGTCAGTTCCAGCTCAACAATAACTTTACGTCAGGTCCAGTTCTGGTATTGGAAGTGAATTCAGTTCGGACCTGGAACTATTACAGCAGTAGTGACGGAACAGTGTGGACTCATATTCAAAAATTCAAGGTGTCCCAGGCTATGACAATGGGTTCCACAACTTGAGGTACTTGCATGTGAGCTCCGATCCGCGTTCGTCGACGACGTGCGTGCGACAGCACAAATGTTTAAAAATAAAGTACATATTTTATTAGTGAATGCTACATGTGTATGATTTGTTAGTATTCGTGTATTACGCCGTAATCATCGGCGCAGACAACCTTAAGAGAAGATTTCCCCAGTGCTAAACTGCAGGATTCTCCAAACTTGATAGACTTGAAATTGGTCAAGCCTCCTGAATATTTGGCCCCATTTGAAAGGAAAGCGGCTACTATGCTTGGAGATTTACTGATACAAACCCCATTGCCACCATACGCGTACTCTTCGAATAAAGTTGCAGTTCTTGCACCAGTCAGTGCAAGCGAGGCGGCTGTAACGTTTTGTAAATTTTGGTTCCCACTCAAGTACTCAGGATTGCCTGAAAACGACACTTTAGGACATGTGGCTAACACTTGAGCGTATACATTTTCTGGGTCACCGACAGGGCGAGCTGAGACTATGAGCCTAGGAGAAGTGTCACATGCACCGTTAATTGTTGAAATTATGCCACCACGGAAACTATCAAAAGGTATTTGATAATCATTGTTAAACTCAACAAACTCGGCTGTAAGTAAACGACGAACTTTGGCCTGGCTACCGCTTCGGACTGACAGTCAGTATAATAATTTCTAACGTTATGATGCGCACCTGGCACACGGTGTCATTCAAGGAAGTAGAATCCCTAGTTGACAGCTACTTGATCCTCAACTAATCATGCAAGAGTTGATGATTTAAGCCTGATAAGCTCATACATATTGTACGTGCCGTATTTTATCAGATTACCCGGATAATTTATGGGTATCGTGCTGTGGTATCAGCCTTGAACCTGCGTGACTAGGATCAAAAATCTTGTCCACAACATTCTTGCATTTTTGTTAAAAATCAACATCATTATTTCAACTTCATAGTTGTGATAAAAGGCAGATGATTGACATAAGGTAGTAAAGTAAAATCTGTTTCAATTTCAACTGGGAATAATGATTGGTTCAGCTCTTTTCTTCGCCTATTATCGCCTTCGCTGCAGAATCCTACTTGACAAAGTCGTGGGTATACGGTCAGCATGAAATCAACAATTAGCATTGAATTTAGAGGTTAGGAACCTAAGCTGTAAAATAGAAATGCAAATATTTGTACGATATTTATTTCAAAATGTACCGGCCGACTCAATTTAAAATTGGTAACTTGGGATGGAGTATGGTAACCACGTTCATTACACTCAGCGTGGACGTCATTCTGCATCTCACGCTTCTCTTCGTTTGAGCCACCTAATCAATGTGATGTTGATAATATGAGTCCATTGGACTAAAGTCCAGAGGGGCTTGAATTAAAAGTAGTAGAGGAGTGTAATGGGCGAGGCCGTGAAAGGATTGACTGATGTTCTCGAATGGATTTGGATAAAAACATAACAGTAGTACTTGTTAAAGGCGTGAACCAGCAATTTACGTAATTTGTTTCTGTTTCAAATGCAATGGTTACGCAATATACGCAATAAACTTCGGATTTCATTCTAAACTCCGGACCTGACCTGTGCAGTGCAATGGAAGTCTTCAGTACGACGTTTAAGCTTAGGTTAGTTTAGGGTTTTAAAAAGAAGCGCAATGTATTTTTATCAAATGCATGAAATTTTGTGTACTACTCAAAGTACTTGGCCCGCGGCGCCCGAGCGCGGGTCACACATTTCTGGCTCTGAAACAGCATTTGATTGCACAACTGGGCCAGGTCGTCTCGCCGCCACAACATAATCAAATTCCATGCAGTGATCAAGCCGAATCCAGGGAGCAAGATGAATGAAATGATTCGTAAGCCAGAAGCGATCCTCAGAGTTCAACAAACGTACGACATTCTGTGGAGCCAGACCTGAATGAGACCGGACAATGTGACGAAGCAGCCAATGGCATATTTCCAGCATGACCTCCAAAACGATGAAACTGGCCGGAGAGTTTTGATATCGTGGTTCCAAACCAAGGCGAGCATCCCCGAGCGACAATGCGCCGACAGGGTATCCTCGGTGATCTCGAGTTCTGCTTGACTTATCATTTGCATGATTGCCACCAAGATTTTGACAGAAGGACATTATAAATGGAAAGCACACATGACCAAGGCATGGATCACGACGCATTTATTCAACGTTGGGGTTTAATCAAGTTTGCCAACTTTTCTTCCCCTTATCCTGAGAAAATATCTTGAAAAAAATTGGAGAAAATTGCTTTTAAAATGACATGAATAAATCAAGAAGCATTCCAGCCGCGAAAAAAGAGACGAAGCACTTTTGTTTGTAAGGAGAAGAAATTGCAAATAATTAATAGCCTTTAGTTTCCGAAAATCAATTTGCACTCAGCAATCTGCCATGTGCCAAGATCAAGTGCCAATTTTATTAACTTTGCTAGTTCTTTCATTTCCAAAGAATCCAGATTATTATCTAGAAAATTGGAAAATGGTTTATGCAATACCTCGGTAAATTCCGGCCGCGAAGGCCAAGGGAAAAGAGGATGTCTGTATTTCGAAAGGTGTTTATATGCTCAGAAACATATTGACGACAAAAATGTGCTCACATTTATTAACGACGTTCAACTAAACTTAAAATTAGGCCAATGAATAAGGCAACTGAAACTGAAACAAAGCATTATGAAAGAATTATTGTTTGGAGGTCAGGAGCAGCATGTTCATGGATCCCGTGATGAGAAAAAAACATTCCGTGGGAAAACTGTTCCTTTGGTGAGGCGCCCTCAAAAGTAAGAAATAAATTCCCCCACACCCACTCCCTCTCACCATCTAATGCTATCCAATATGAAAGTCAAGTCAGTTCAGGTGATTATTTGATTGCGATTCCCGGCGACAGTCTTTTTGGAGAGAACACTTTCGCAACCTTCATTGCTGCAGTAGTCGCGATGGTGGTGCTTGCTTACCTTTACAACTACTAAGCGATAATTATTACCAAAATAATTTAATAACTGTGTGCCTTGAATCTTTGAATACAAATAATAATACTTCCTGTTTATTTATTCATTTTCATTACACAATAATACACTAGGCAATCAGCAGGTGAAGGCACGAAATCTTCCCGAGGCTGCCCGTGACGCCCTCCTCCTGCCCAGCTTGTCCCTGCAAGTTGTGGGCAGATTTCTCAAGTGTTGTGAGGAAGCATGATCGGTGTTAGATTACGAAAGGAACTAGTACTTGATAACCTCGAGACAAAAGATTCAAGAATTGGCATAAACACAGCCCGCCTGCAACCGTGGATGAAGCATCGGCGGCCTTCAAGAAGATTCGCCCTCAAGCACTTGCGGACACTGATGGAAAATGGCCAGCCTCAGGGTGCTTCCGACCATCTGTAGAGCAAAGGGAATTACAGTAACCCGCAAAGGCAGAGGTGCTGTGCGGAACGCGGAAGGTCAGGAGGTTCTGCTTAGCAAATAGCGAATGATTCTAACACAAATGCAAAAGCCACAGCGACAGCTTTTATTCACTAATCGTACTTGTTTGGTAGCCAGCTCAGTATTCATTGTGCCATCTGCACTTGTGAAATTCACCGTGCTGAGACCGAGCAGCGTGCCAAGTGTGTGCGGGGCATTTTCCTTTCCTTTGTTTGTAATCCTTCAGTTCGTACACCAGGCAAAGCAGTCCAACTCGGTCGTCTTTTGCGCCATCCTCGCATTAGCACTCATAGAGTCACATTAATAACTTGTATTTTGTATTCAACAATTAATCAGATCAAATGTCTGATCAGAATAACAAGTTCAAAGTCGAAACTGTCATCTTTCTACTTCTAAACGCTTAAGAGGGTTGCGATTCAAGAGTAGAGCGAATCCTGACGCTCATACCATGAGGAACCACGGCAGTCTTGAGATCAAGACTCAAGCGTGTGCGAGAACTTCTGTCGCCTGCTGAACTGGGACGCCATTTAAGTGTGCGATTTTCCACCGCTCATTACTCGGAAACCATGTAATTATGCCTCTCGTGAATAAATGAACTACTGTAATAATAATATGACCCAAACTAGCGCGACTGCGACGCTCAGCAATTCTCCAAGCAAAACCAATACGCTTATCGCATACAGGCAGCTCACAACCGTAAAGATCTTCATGACTTGAAAGTCAAGTGTGACCGACACTGGTCCATCATACCTCTGACCATACATCTCCGTTTCCCTTCGTCGTACGTAGTACTCTGCGTAATCCTCTTCAAATCGCGAATCAACCCTATCCCACAACTCAACCAATCCGAACTCTGTCAACCGCTGCACAACACGAGCCAACTCTACCTTCATCAATCCGTACAACATGGTCCAGGTCTTCATGACTTCGCGAAGTGGCTGTTTCGCGACGTGGCAGAATGCAGTTGGATTCTTGATTTGATGCGAGCGAGCAACTGCCGCCGCTCCCCACTTGTACATCACCCTGACACGCGATGGGGGCCTCCGTAGGCTGTAGTACGCGCTCCGGTTGGACTCCCTCTCGAAACTTGAGTTCAGCCAACCTCTCAGCCCAAGACGTTCGAAATCCCGACGGTACACGCTCTCCGGGTCCTGAATCCCATAATGATCAACCCTGTACGAAATCTTGTACCCGTTCTCCAGCAGCGACCGCAGGCTGTTGTGTTCCCGGGGTGGAGTGGGGGCAACTACGACGCCAGTCATAAACATCTCGTAATGTGTGATGAGGGTGAATCCAGCCGCGCAGGCGAGCAGTTGGAATTTGAACCGCACCACGCCCTCACCGCTCGTGACTAGCGAGATGGAGTTGAAAATCTGACGCACTGCTTTTCTGAAAGAGGAGTCGTGGTTTGCACGGTCGACCATGATTGAGAGGGCGGCCAGAAGCGTGCAGGAGACCAAGACGAGAGCCCACGTCGCTTCGTCGAATGCCCGGATCCAGTTGGAATCATTGTGACTCGCGTGCTGTTCGAAATCGCAGTATTCCAGTACGAGTGACCCTTCTCTGCGTGGCAGTACAATCATCATTCGACTGTACCCGAAGCTGGTCAGCAGAACATCATCGGCCAGGTCATTCTGACATACCACAACTGGGGGTCCCTCTTTATGGGGTGGCCTGAGGCGAGACGGCCCAGTCAGAGTTCCATTCAACTTCCTTCCTACGGCAGCGATCAATTTCTTGCTCGCGAAACACTTTTCCTTTGCCTCTAACATTATCGCGGGATTCCTTGCCCAAGTATGGCCGCTGGGATACCAAAGGTGTTCGGGGTCGCAAAGCTCTGTGGTCAGAGCGTCTCCTTGCATACGAGGATCCAGAATGAAAACTGGTCCACCGTGCAGGTTTTGGCCCCATCGTTTGACCAGCGCCTGAGCAAAGTTGGAGGCTATTCCTTCCCCGAGTGGAATGCCATGCCAGCGGCTAGCAACCGTCGGGCAGGCTGCACAAATCCAGAATAAACGCTCGATTCCTTCGGCTCCATACATGAACATGTACTGGCGGAAACCGTATTGGCGGAGCATCCAGAATTCCTTTGCTCTTGTTTCCTGGGACGCTGACCAGACGTAGATGAAAAGCTTATCCTCATTCGCGGCCCACCTCATCGCATACGACTGAAAATCAGAAGGCATACCCCGTGTTTGTACGAGCGGCTGCGGGTCCTCCAGGCCAATCAGAATATGCACATTACAGAAGCGTGATTCGTGCATGAAATTGAGACGCACATTCCACATGTCCAGCCTTCCTTGTGATCGATGGTTGTCGACCTGCTTGGAGCTTTGGACTAATGTCCATGGTTGCCCATGTTGATTCTTACGGAGGATGCTGGCAACCACGGTGGCCGAACTGAGGTCCATGCCAAAGTCAGTCAAATGAAACGTACACAGGTTCAGGTGACCTAGTCCGAGATCCAACTCCAGGCTCGTGACCATACGAAGCTGAAGGGCGGAGTAAACTAAGGCAAATAGAATCATGGCGGCTGGTGCCATGGCGGGTCTCGAACTCTGAGGTAAGATTGAGAAGAGGACGCCGCCGTTGGCCATTGCTCATCGATCGCGTGTGCCGGCTTTCAAATGCTTGCACTCCGTCCCTGAGGCATTCTCTTTCAGAAAATAAGCACGCCGCTTCCGTATCACGTCAGTATTGCCTTCTCTGTGTAAACAGTTTAAACAGTTGGGACGAAAATTTGACTATTTACCTTCGGGCTTCTCTTCCTAGGAAAAGTTAAAATTTTCAATTGATCCAATACTGAGAGACAAGGCCAAGAGCTACAACGCTCCTGAGAATGAAAATTTTAAATGAATAATTCGTAGCATAAGTCAATACGAACCAATGAATGACGTGCGCCCGTTATGAGTCTTAGCGAGCGTTCAGCTCATTTCCAAATCGCAAATTTAATGGTAGAACCTATAAAATGAGGATCTTTACAATCCTGCACAATCTGGATCCGATATCTTGGTCCGCAATGCTTATAGTGGCTGGGTCGTGTTGTGGGTCATGCTGGCGGCTGACAGGTTTCATTTGGATTGGAAAATGGGGGTGCTCTTGCTTTTAGCGTATGTTTAGGGTTTTGTATTGTTGGCTCACACTTTGAGTTGATATTTTTATCGACATCGACATTTTAGCGTGAAATAAGTTTGATCTTTTAAGCTTTAAAGTAGAAGCTTTATTTGGCAAAGGACGCAAAGTTGCCCATTTTCAATGACGTACGGTCACTATCAAAGTCCGACAAGTCTGAAGTGCTAAAAATAAGTCTGTTTGACGTGTTTACTTGCTTAATGACTCAGAAAGGCAGATGAAAATAAGTTGATAAATTCATTCAGACGAAGTGTTCATATAAAAATTAGGGAAATTGCGAATAGTTGAACCGTAAATCATATCTGACACTTGCACGCAGTGCTCAGCTTCAAAATGCGGCGAATACTTATCAGTTTTTTCGCAAATTCAATTAATTAAGTGGTTGGAAATTGAGTTGAAGCTTCTGAGAGCGATTTTGCGAGAAGCCTTGAAGAGTACAGGCTTAAGATTTGCAGTTCCGTAAAAATGTGGAGGGTAGCCACCGACGTGACTTTCGACATGAAGTCATGAACAGAACATAATATCATGCACCAAACCTAAAGTGATGTCGTGAACGGCACGCCATGAGCTGAAGTGGATCTGGTGGTGACCCTTGTTCCATCCAACTCTAGCTTTAGCGCAGGGTTAAGGTGAAGGTACTATGGGTTAGCTCCGACACAAGTTGAAACTATCCAGTCGGTGTACGGCACATGTTCCACGTGATGCTTCGACCCGAAGTGCACGTCATCCTCAAGTTCAAGGTAACATGGCAAGATAAACTGTCTACTTATGTTTATGGCCATGGTGTTAGGAAAGAAACATTTTAGTGTATTTTATCAAAAATATTATGGCATTGGGTTTAATTACTTGCCATGCACTCGTGCGCACCTAAAAACAATGCTAACTTAATTAATCCCCAAGCTTGAGTGCACTCGACTAGGTTTGAATGCATTATCAGTGGCTTTATATATATTATTGATATACTCGACTTTCTTGGGCATTGGCTTTTGTCCTTGGGAAAGATTCCAGCTCGTGCAAGCGTAAAACGAACGTACGTTAGCGATCGAACGTTCAGTCAAATCATTGAAAGGTATTAAAAGGTTTTGCACTGTTGGCTCTATATTTCATCTATTCCAAAATCTAACCCACGTCCAAAATGGCTTCAACGTCAACAACGGTAATCGTGGAAAACACCAGCCTAGCTGAGGACATTTGCGTCAAACTCAAAGCGGAAACCGTTGTTGCCTTGGACTGCGAAGGAGTCAGCTTGGGCCCGACTGGCACCCTGTCACTAGTACAAATATCCACGCCAACTAGCAACACATGTTGGATCTTCGACATTTTCAGATGTCCAGAGATTATGAACCTACTTCGAGACGCTGTGTTCGAGAATGAGTCAGTTTTGAAGGTAAAATCATACGAATTACCCGTCCCATAATAGCTATCTCATATTGCCATTGTGGCTGCACGCAGATTGTCCACGATTGTCGGGGTGAGCGAAGTAATCTTCGTGAACAATTCGGTGTCCAATTGGTGAACGTGTTTGACACACAAATTGCATTTCACATGATGCGTGGTGAGCGAGACAACAAGCGCACCAGCCTCACCAATGTCCTCAAATACTATCGTCTGCCTGAAAACCCATGGAAAGCCGTGTTTGGGGTGGATTTTTACAAGGCGAATCCCAGATTCTGGGAACGTCGTCCGTTGTCCGAAGAAATGATCAAATATGCTGCAGCTGATATTGCGGAGCTGCACTACATTTACAAACGCATGGAAAAGTACAAAGACAACTTGAGATTCAAGCGCAGATGTGCAGAGGCAAATTTGTACGAATTAGACATATTTCTTGCTAATGGAGAACGAAACCCAAACATGGCTTTCTTTTGATTTAAATTCGGCATTCATGGAGCGATTAAAGTTTACTAGGTAGCCCGATCCCCGAATAAATTCAGTGATTCGGTATGTGCACAAACGTAATCAGCGTGGTAGATTTATTCGATCATAAATGTAATAAATACATCAGTAATGATGATGGTGATGAACGCCCAGCTCTTTTTCAATGAAATGTAGTCGGTTATAGACCTACCAGTAACTTTTGTAAGGTTCATAATGCTTCTCCGTTCCATCCACGCACTCCATCCATGGATTCGAAGATGTGGGCCAGTGAGACCATCCCCATCAAGATTGGCGTCCAGATTTAGAGTAATTATCAGCATAATGAGCCTCATTGTATTTAATCGCAAGCGCACGCAGAAACTTGCCCATATAGCAGGTAAGGGGAACTCGGCATCCCGACATCTTTATTCGACAAAGTACGATGGAACAGGGGCCTAGCCCGCATAGGCTCCCGCTCCAGCACTCCCGTAACCCGATGCTTGTCTCTGGGCGTAGCCACAAACCTCCCTCGCGTACTCGTAGGAAATATAGGTAAATAAAAAAATGGGCTAGTTATACATATCATGTGGACAATGTATAATGACCATTAGAAGAGCTCAAGATGAGAGAGCAGGTTTGTGCATTTCTTGCATTCAATCGATTCATTACAAATTCCAAAATAGAAACGTGGATAGACATTCTTAGAGTGGAAAAATGTACATGTAGAATTTGGCTTTGAATTTAAAAGACCATCCTATCCTTGACAAGGACATTGGCACATTTGTTGTGTCTGTGGCTGTTGAGGTGGTTGGTATATTGTTGTCGTGGTTGGTGGAGTTCCTGGTTGGTATGTGCCTGGCCGTCCTGGTGTCACATACGTGGTCGTGGTTGGTGGAGTTCCTGGTTGGTATGTGCCTGGCCGTCCTGGTGTCACATATTGGGTCGTGGTTGGTGGAGTGCCTGGTTGGTATGTGCCTGGCTGTCCTGGTGTCACATACGTGGTCGTAGTTCCTGGATTTCCTGGCTGGTATGTGCCCGGTTGTCCTGGTGTCACATATGTGGTCGTAGTTCCTGGAGTGCCTGGCTGGTATGTGCCCGGTTGTCCTGGTGTCACATATGTGACCGTGCTTCCTGGAGTGCCTGGCTGGTATGTACCGGGTTGTCCTTGTATCATATACGTGGTCGTGGTTTTAGCATGAGTGCGTGCATAGTCACTGCCTGGTTTGGCCCATCCCAGTGGTTCACATTTCCCCATCATGACACCCTCAGGGGCCCATGCCCCCACAGCAGCCCCGGTGAGCTTGCCCCAGCCACTCCAAGCACTGTTGACCAATCCTTCAGCCTCTTTTGGCTCAGGCCCGTCACCAACCCACAACGTGTACCCATTTTGCTTGCAGAAAGAATTCATGGCATCAGGAGAAACTGCATTTTCCACTGCCCCTAGTGGCTGCACAACTGACTTAACTGAAATACAACATGAGAAATATATCGACTAAGTTTTTAATTTTTTTAAGACGACTAAACTGGTTAGGTCGAGTCAAGCGGAGTCATAAGTCATGGTATTCGAATGATATGGGCTTACGAGCCGAGTCGAGTAATCCACGCTTCTCATGAGAATGTCCTTCGCTCACAGAGGCTGCTGCCTATTAGAAATGTTTAATCGTTTAGTGCATATTCTTTCAATAAGGAATCCCTCAAGGGGAACGGCTTACAAAAATAGTGGCTGCCCCAAGAATTATAATAAAAGATGACATTTTTGGAGTTGGCCTTCCTCCGAATTCAATGTTGCGAGTCTAAATCAGAGAAAGAAGTCTAAGTCTGGCTTTATGAAGTGGCTCAGCTCACATATTTATGCCAATTTCAAAGACGTTCGTCGCATAAGTCATGGAAGTCTATGAAATGTAATGGCTTGCTCTAGAAGTCGTGTTCGAAGCATCAGGATAATAATAGTAGCTCTTTGTAACCACAGTTTGTGGTCCCAGAAAACATCCTTGTCTATTTCTAATGGGATCGTTGGTTGTAATCTTCTGCTAAACCGCTATTTTTGCATGATTGCCTCATTTTTTTTATCCTGTTTTTACTTTTTTATCCAACTATACTAACCTAAATACTTTCAAGATGTTGCCATTAATACTCTTGTGCTGTTGGACATCTATTTAATTTCTATTTCTATTCCTTTATCGTCTCCATGGTCAGAATCTGGACGATCACTCTAAATCACTTTGTGGCTTCCGCAAGTAGGCATAATTAACAATCTACAGAGCAATTAAGATATGATGAAACGGACAAGCAAATCAGTTCTTTACAATATTAGGCCTTAATCTGTAAAGCCGTAGCCAACGTAAATGTCAAGTGCTTCGGCAACAGTTGTATAAAAATAACATTTTAAACGTAACTCGTTATTAGCAATACTTTTATCATAAAATCTTGCAACCGCTGTCTCGTTTCCTATTTTTGCAAATGCCCGCCCTGCATTTTCGTTTTGTACTTCAACCTTTCATTCTACGTTTGACACATTGAGATACATTGAATGACACAAGATGACTGAAAACAAAAGCACACAATCTGGACGCCCAACATGCATTCTTGTTTTGCTGCACGAATCGGGGTTCGGTTTTATTTTGTCGTTGGCAAGAAGAATTATGAGGACGTGTTCGAATATTCGGCTTTAGTCTGTATTTAGGCTGACTTCCTGATACGGCCGCCTGGTTCCTGGATCTGTTTGGAGAGTGAGCGGTAGGGCTCTCCCGAGCCTCTGTAGTGCACCTCTCCACGTTGCTAAGATGTGTCAGAATTGTCTCAGATGGATTGTATTATGGTGGACAATTGTGAGTGCACCTCTAGAAGGAGACAGGTTTTCGTCAACGAAATCAATAACTGCGAAACCTCACTCAAAAATTATTTCCTACGACAACTAAATGCGAAAGATTTGATAGCTCTTTTCATTCAAAAGTGACGTCTTTCACACACTCAAATTTGTGGCGAGTATGAGTACGAGAGGACTTTTTTGCTGTTAAATGACAGGTCGCACAATCGGAATGATTTTATGTGACACGACTTGAGTACCAATATAATTACCAATTTTGAGTGATCTACATGAAAAATTGTGTCAGAATATCTCTCGAGCAGTTTATTTGCCATGTCGATTTTGTGCAACTCGCAACGCAGACAGAGGGAAGTACTGAAATGTCGGGGCGTGTGGCCTTTCTCTTGCTCATGCTGATCGTCCTCATCTTCAGCATATCAGAAAACATCTGCTGCTGCAAGAAGGAGGCGGCTATGGATTCCAAAATAGTCAAACACCTTTTCGCCAACATTGCGGAACGTTTCGTCAACCCTCAAATCATTTTCTACACATACATAGAACACAAACTACAGACCTCCGCGACAAGGAGCCTCGTCGGTGTGACTGAGCAAGTCGCACTTTTGAGTAGTACAGGCCATCTCGACCTAGAAACAGGAGCAGCAGGAGGTGCCTGTCCACTAGTCGCGGTCGGTACGAAATGCAATGAATCATCGGACCAGCCCGGCCTGGACTACGCAGAAGACGAAAAACTTGTGCAGCATGCTTGGAAGAAGAGGTGTGCCACTCTGCCTCCGCATGAGACGCTGGTCATTGCCTTGCTCTCTGAGCAGTTCAATACCACACTAGCAGTACTGACAGCGGTAAATTCAGTCTATACATTCTGGCACTTTCCAGGTATGGTATGTGCTCTCTGTCCATTTATTATTTTCATCCTATGTAGTGCTTGAACGAATTTCCGCGACGCTCGACAGTCTGGTTCTTGATTTCATCTGTCGGTGGAGAATCAGATCAGATCCTTCGAGCCGCCATCGACTCGAGCAACAAACTGACGCTTAGACTATCAGATCAAGTTTATTACATCGATGGCTTCTTGTCAACCACGTACGAACTATACGGGGTAAAGGGACGGCTCGTTGTCAAACCCTTATTACTAAGGGCGCCTATTGGTCGTTACGTGTCCAGTGTGACGACACTGAACGGTCGATTGCTACTGCGATCGAGACAGCTGGCTGGGACTGACATCAAAGTCGCGCACGTACTCCAACCTGAAATTCGTACAAGCTCTGGGCAGGAAACCCTGGCTGCATTCAGGCCTGCCACAGACTCTTCTCTCAGTCCTGGTTATGATACCCTCAGCTACGAAATGTTTGCCTATACCCAAGATCTGCTTCAGTTCAAATCTACCTTCGTGAACGCGTCAAGTTGGGCCTCTCACCCGAATTCGTCAGATGGTCGAAGCATGGGAGAACTCGTGGTAAAGGGTGATGCAGATCTTGCCTTGTCCAGTATGACTCTCTACAAGAATCCATATTTCAGTTTTCCCTTCGTGACAAGAGTGCACAATGAAATATATGTGAACTATTTGGACCCATTCTCGAATGGTGACATGCATGCGCAGGTGTCGGGCAATGTGTTCGGTGGAGTCTTCGATAGAAGTGCTCTGCTCGCGTTGCTGGCTTCTGTGGTTATCTTGCTTGCACTGAGCAGAGTCTTTTTTCAGCCGCTGGAATCATCCGAGTTGTTTATCTGGACAACTGCACTCGTCACAGTGCAGGGCATTGATCTACCTCCTACAAAACATGAAGTCGGGAGCAGACTGTACACGCTCTCAGTTGCTTTGAGCTGTATCCTGTTTTATACAATCTTGTCAGGATTCCTCCTCGTCAAATTTTCGACGCAGGGCGAAATAGAAAACTTGCAAGATTTAGCCGCTCGTGGCTACACGTTTGGCACGGAGAAAGATGGAGTCGTGGATAATGTGTTGACAGGGGAAGCGCTGGGCGTGTGGAGCCCTGTTTGGCCCATGCGCACAAACTATCGTACATTTGATTCGGGTGAGGCTGGAATGAAGTACGCTGTGGACACTCCACGTTTTGCGTACGTCACACACTCGATCGCACAAATAAGGCACGCGTCTGCTAGCCCAAATTGTGACCGGCTCCGCCGGATTACTCTGTCCGGTGTGAAGCGTTGGGCTTCCAGCTTCTTGAGACTTGGCTCTGAGCTGACTGACCACCTCAACTATGCAAGACTTCACATGGCGCAGACGGGCGTGGTGGGCCGGGTGAGAGGGACTGTGTTGAGGAAAGAGAGGGATAGTAAGCCGAATTGTGAGTGCTCAATCAAGGATTCGAGTTCCAAGTGCGGTGAGCTTGAAGGAGAGGGTGAATCGGAGGTGGATTCGGGACTAGCCTTGGTAGATGTTTGGCTCATGTTTTTCATACTGGGAATTGGATTGTGCTCCTCATTGTCTGTATTAGTGGTTGAATTCCATTGGAAGAAGAAAAAGTTGGATCGTACATTAGCCTACTTTTCTGACTAAGACACAGCACAATGCTTTTAGATCATATTCTTATCCAAGATATGCCTTACTGGT
Source organism: Mesaphorura yosii (assembly GCA_009869945.1). Taxonomy (NCBI): domain Eukaryota; kingdom Metazoa; phylum Arthropoda; class Collembola; order Poduromorpha; family Tullbergiidae; genus Mesaphorura; species Mesaphorura yosii. The sequence goes on along the minus strand of WIXG01000433.1, from coordinate 14,985 downwards.
ACTTTTTAGGTTAGGTTAGGGTTTTAGGGTAGAGTGCCATATTATTAACCTCTATAAATGTAGTACATTGGGGTTCCCACGCCCTCCGTGTTAAATCGAGATAAATGTCAATTACTTTGCTGTACGCTGCGAGCAGAGGACGGTTTTCGGGTTGAGTGAAAAGGAGCGTTGCGGCGTACATCGTGGCGTACATAGCCGGCATACGGTGTAGCGTTGGTGTACGGAACACTCGGCGTACTTTCGTGACTGATCCGCTGCCCTACATCGTCGATGTGGGGGCGACCCGTGTTCACCAACGTTTAGAAACCTCATATAAATTTTAGTGAGATGAGAGAACAATGGATTTCAAAGTACATTTCAAGGTAGTGTATTTCGTTTCCAGGCAATCCCAACTTAATGATAAACAAGGGACCACTCAAACTCCTATCCGTCAAGTGGGCATCCATTCAGTGCACCTCTTCAATGCTCAAATAAGCTGACCACGAGGCCATCTAAATCATCATCTGATTCCATACTGTGCAAGCTCCTGTCCCACACGCAGCAGATAGCCGGGGTCAGGGTACCCATACAACCCTCCACGCAACGCACTCTTGTGGTGGAGGTTCCAGACGAGGACGTTCGTGGCTCCAGTCGTCAGACTCGTCCCGATCCTGAAACAAAGACGTCGATCCCACGCCGTCTTCAATAAGTTCAGAATACGAAATCCCTCGGGGGTGGCTGGGAGGTAGGCAGTCCGATTCAGGAAGTGCACACCATTCTGAACCAAGTAACGGATAGAGATGGAGCCCCAACCCTCGTACCCAGCTGCAGGCCTTGACAAGTTCCGAACCTTCATGGTGCCATCTGGACAATCACCGACTTGTACCCCCGAACAGGACTGACAGAATGGACACTTCAGCCACGTGTGGACTTGACCGGACATCGTCGAGCCAGTGCCCCGCATCTGAGCAGTGCAGGAGGTGCAGATTTTGTGCGTGCAGTCCAAAACCTAGGAGGGAATGAGGAATGTTGAAATTAGGTTGGAAGTGCACGAGGAGGGGGTTTGTGAGTGTCAGGTGACCTACCTCCCAATCAGAGCCACTTGGTGTATACTCCGAGAAGCAGATGGGGCACTCCTCGAGAGCAGCTGGCGGTGGAGAGCCACCTAACTCCATCAGTAGGGAATCGAGCCACTCATATCCTGGAGTTGGGACGGTGGAGGCTGCAGGGGTGTCGGGTTTCTTCCGTTCCTGCGTGAAGTCAACGATGTCGTCGAACAAGAAATTATACGTTTCGATGTTGGATGGAGAAGAATTAGATGATGGGGAAGGCGCAAGTGGAGCAGCTGTGGAGCCTTCGTCCCCTTGGAAGGGTTGGAGTTGATGTGGTGCGTGCATAACTTGAAAGATGGTGCGGGCATGGAAGGGGTAGAGCACTTGCCCCAACTGCTCATCCGTAGAAAGGCTGATGGCTTTGGTCCAGGCGAACGAAGGCAGCTGAGCCTGAGCCCTCAGGTAATCCAGTTGAATGTGAACGCTTTGGTCCGACATGGCAGAGTTCCGAGTGTATGAGATGGTGTAGAGGGGGCAGCACTGACTCCGGTTGTAAATCACGTACTCATTGTGCGGGCCGGGACGCCCAACGACAGAGTCGAAAAACAGGTCCTGCGGATTTCTCTTCTGCCCCGGCTGTTTCTCTGGCTCCCTCACGGCTCCGCCTTCACCTCCAGCCAAGCAATCCCCAAGTATCACAGCACAGACGATGAGCATTCCATTCTTGTCGTATTGCATCGCTTTGGCGGAGTCGTCAGTGAAGTAAATGCCACGCCCCAACAACCCCCACGTGTTGCCCAGTCGGTCGTCCAACCCTTGACTCAGGATCGTGTCCACGGCGTCACGACCTTTCGACCCATGGAAGAGGAGCACCATATTGTCAGCGTACGGACTCCCTTGCAGGCGGCTTCGGTCAAAGTTCATGCTCACGTGTGCGCGTTCAGCGACTTCTTTCTCACTCAGTCCCAGCTCGGCCAACAGGTTGAAGTCATCAGATTTCGATATGAGGAGTTCGGTGCGTGTTCGTGTAAAACGCCGCCAGAGTTCGGGATTCACAACTCGCTCCACGTGCGTGATGGTGGCGGCGGTGGAGTCCGACTGAAAGTAACGAAGGAGGGCCAACCACTCCGCTGACTCTTCAGCGACGGGGATTTTCATGAAGGGGCTCGTTACCAGCAACCTGGCTTGCTCCAGGGATTGAGTCCAATTCGGGGGGCAAGGGCAATCTGCGTAGGTAGGGAGGAGAATGAGAGGAGACGGTGGAGTCGCACCGTCAGTAAACGGCGCGATGCCCCCGAACGCCTGCAACCAAATTGAGGGGTTGGCCTTAGTTTTGTGAGGAGAACAGTGGAGTGCACTTACCGAGTATTTGGGTCCCTTTCTGGCCCGACCACGACGGCGTGGGGGGTTTCCATTGGGGGTTAGGTTAGCACCCGAGTTCAAGGGATGAGGTGGCAGTGGTTGCCCAACCCCAGACATTTCGTCGTAGTATGCGTGCTATGTGTGCTTAGCAGTACCTGCAGTGGTCACTAATTGCTGATACAACTACCAGCCACATGCATTGAGGGTACGTCAATTATCTGGGCACGGCGATGCCTGATGAGATATGGAACTCGAACTAAATAAAATAAATGATAAAATACGTTTTGCAGACGACACGGACGAAATTGAATGAGTTAAAGGAAAGGAATTACGCGTGAAAAAAACCCAATTAAAGATTAGGACGCCTGTTGCTTTGTTCCTCTCGTTTGACAGCTGCTCATCTCTAAATACGGCATCAATCCTGCTTACATTCGCATTCGCAGTTCTCTTCATTGCGACCCCATGAGCGCCAGGTGTGTTACCTAGTCGTGTGGTGGCCAGGAACCTGGCGCTGGTGGATCCGTCTGATCCTCGCCCTGTTGGGGACTTTGCATTGTTGCCTGATTGTGCTCTCTTTTCCGTCCGGCATTTTTCCAGTTTCCAGCGGACTCGTTGCGTGCGTCCACAAAATGCATGTTTGGCTCCCTACCGTGCGTGACACGACCCCATGGCATTTCCGGAATTCCGAGTACAAGGGTTCGCCCCCCCCCCCCCCACGACTCCTGTCGAACGTCGTGCAGTCGCCAGCCACGAGTCTCCACTCCATTGACCGTGGCCAAAATCCCAAAAGTCGCGCGCTTCGGAGGGCAGGCTCCGTACACCCGCCCCAGGTACACTGGAGCACACGAATCGGAGGGTTCAGTCGACCCACCTCTATCCGCAACCACTCGGCAGTTCCTTTGTCGTGGCAGTGGAAGAACGCTCGCCCGCCATCCAACGTCCACCCGCGTACAGCCACGCTGCCAGGGGCACCGAAGGCAAGGCACGAATGTTAGCAAATGTCATACTTGTCCAGGGAAAGAAGCTTCCTTTGCCATGCTTGTGACAAATCATTTGTTTGTGCTCGAATCTTAACTTGGCCTCGCCTTTCGCTGGTCGATTGACTACATTTGAGCTAATTAAGCTGAAGTTCTACTTGCGATTTCTTGTAAACTGCGAGCCGATGATTTGTTTGTACTTACGACTTCTGCAGAACTGGCGAAGAGTGTTAATAGAAAATGAAAGCCTTTTGCACACGGCACGAACTTACATCTATGTGCAATACCACTCTGACGGCACACTTTATACTAGCCGTTTGCTAAGGTTATGAAGGTCAACTAACACAGGCACGACCGGCTGTTAGTCAATAGTTTATCTTGGGAGCGTGCAGATCAAATACTTGGAGCTTGGACCAATTAGAGAGATAGATGCGAGGCATTCTGCTTCCCAGCAGCAGCAACGGCAAATTTGAGCCAGGGGACGATACCGGTCTGCCATCGAAAGACTCGTACAATGGAATGGAATTCTTGACTCATAAACGCGTTGTGCTCATCGAATTGGCTGCGAGGAACGCCAGGGCCTGCATGCAAAAGTATGTGAATTCTCGCTGGCAGAGCGGCTCATCTCCGACTGCCACATCAGCGATCTCGTACGGGAGATTGTGTTGCCTCGTAGACACCCAGGATTCCACAATCTGGAGGCCAAAGTTCCCAAGGTCATCCGGTTCTGAGGAGTCCGTCATCGCAGTTGTCAAGCAGCGGTACGAATCCCTCCCCAATGCCAGCGAGGAGGATGTGGCCATCTTCAGAAAGGCGTATGCCAAGGCCCAAGAGGAGAAGATTAGCTTTGGGGGAATTGCTGCAGGAGTTGTGATAGGTGCTAGGGTGGGGTTGGGGCAGGGCTCACTGCGGTGGCCATCAGCAGAGACTAAACAGCAAGCACGCCGCCAAGCCGCCATTTTGAAAATTCCGATTCTTTTGTTTGTTGTTTCATTCATGGCAAATCCTTTTTACTATCTTTGTTTCTTTGAATAAACACTTGAAATATGTGTTCCAGAGAGACGGTCTGTAGTTATTATCGGTTATACTCTGCCCAAATACTATCCCGACTAGGTTGAGGTTATCTCCTCGTCACTGATAAGACCCGTTTGCACTGAAACGATCTGAAACGGTGAATCTTGCTCAATTATTTCTGAGTTTACCAGTGCGAGTGTACAGTGACAGTGGATAATTACTATCGTATCTTACATCATGGCTAACCTAAAACTTAGTGACTGCTCGCGTAAGTTTCCATTTATCCTTTCGTCAACAGTTAGGGTTAGATTAGGCTAATTACCGGACTTAACACTTTTGAATTCTGATTGCAGTAATGGGGCGTGAAACGGCGGTGACTAACAGAATCCGTCAAATTTTGACCAAGTTTTTCGAAAAAGACGAGCGCACCGAGGCGAACATGGTTCGTCTGGTTTCCCGCGAAGAATTTGGACTGAGCCCCGCAGAAAAGAATGCGATCAAGAAGTCAGTGAAGGATGACGCGTACTGGCAGGCTGCAGAAACATTCGTGTTAAACTGGGTATCCCGCAAGGCCAAGGCGGCCACGTTTGGCGTGCTGCTGGCGGCGCTGCAGGATTTGGAGTGGACCACCCTGCAAGGTCAGTCGGCCATCTTTTAGGAATCGGCTAGCCTAACGTAGCCTCTAGCCTAACACTAAATTGGCATTAATGTTGTGGTGTAGAGGACATCGAGAGTTACAATTGGGCGGCGGTGGAGGGCATGATGAACCTACAGCAACAGACACTGGAGCAGCTTCTTTAGATTTCATATGATGCTTGGCTTACTTCTCAACAGATTCAATAAAAATTCTAATTACAGATCATCAACTGACCAGTTGAGCATTTATTGCCAAGTAGCTGATAAAATCAGTAATCAATCATACGCGTGTCTCCAAATAATGAAACTCCGATTTTGTGGCCACCTCCCCCGCCGGAACCCCCTGTACTTTGGAGGCTGCACCTACCAGGGGCGGCCCACAATCACAGTGTGGGCGCCGAACCATCGGGTTCTGATTGGTGGTCCTGCTGGTGTTGCCAGGGGACCCGCGCAGCGTATTCGTGTGAAACACGACCTGACTCCATCATCCACCGCAAGACGTTGTGCTGCTGCAGTTCCTCGTCCGAGGGCACATTAACGTATGAACCTTGGTTATCGGCGCCTGCTCCAGGATAGAGTAATTTGCGTCGGTGACGATTCACCGGTGCTGGAAGGTGTTTCCCCGCAAGTGCGATCCCTCAGTGCACTGCAGCGTCGACTCCAGGAGGACACGGCCAATCGACATCCAGACGAAACAAGCTTGTATCCCCTCCAAGGGGTAGTAAAATTTTGTCCGCGTGCCAGGGTATGACAATCAGCGTCCCTGGCTCCTTGACCAGCACGAAAAGTCAATGAGGGCGCATAGATACTTTCAGTGAACTTTCGGCGCGGCACTTTCCACATACTAGTGCTTCCCATGACTCCCATATTGGTGGGTGTCACCGGACTCCTGAGTCAGGAAGAGTTGACTCGCTTTGGTCCGCTGGATCTTGGCCCTGCCCGCTGGTCACCGTGAAATTAATGTTGCTGACATTGAACCGAGGCGGGAATCTCATGTCTTCCGATCTGGGAAAGACGGAGTCAAGTGCATTTATGATCGTCTCGGGTAGAAAATGGGGTGTCGCGTGAGCAAGTGGCGCATTTCCCTTGGTTCCATCGCCACGCGCCCGTATCCTGGTTCCCATGTTAAAGCTCTCAGTGAAGAGTGCCTTGCTCTCTTCCATTTGACCTAGCTTCTCCAGGAGCAGGCTCTTGTGCCGCAACGCATGGACTAGCTCCTTGCTCTCCTGGGCACATCCGCCAGGGGCCGTGGAGTTGTGCAGGTCAATGAGTCGTTCACACGCAGCCAGACCCTGCTCCCAGACCCGAGTCGAACCCCCGTCATTGGTTTCTTCGTGTCGACCAAACAGAGCCTTGTAAACAGACTCCCTACAGACCATCAACTCCCCACAATCGCCTGACATCTGGAATTTGGTGCTTCTTCTCGCTTCCGCCGACAGATGAAAGGCGTCTGGACTTCGGCGGAGGCTCAGGAGGTGCCAGTGAACGTTGACAATGAATGAAGCCTCACACTCAAAGTCGACCGCCCTGTGCCCACTACCACCATTGAAAATGTGCGAGGACAAGAAGAAGCCATGCGTCGCGCACTCAAGCTCACGGCCGTCCGACATGGCCAAACCCTGTTCCACATGTCGAACCAGGCGCTGGAGGCTCCGCTGGACTGATACCGGAGTGACAGAGGCCGGAAGTTGTTGTAGGCTCATGTGGGCGACGAGATCCATGCGCCAGTCCTCCTCCTTGCTCCTACTCACCAAGGAGACCTCCGTCACGCCGAGGGCGTTGGAAACCCAATCGGCTGTGATGTGTTCGGGGCTGAGATGGCACAGAATGCAGCACAGTTCCAGGAGAAACTCGGGGTCTTCCAGGCTTTGAAGGTGAGCCAGAAAGCTGTCAGTCCAGCAGCCAAGCATTGTCCGAACTTCGTCGTCAACCGCGGGGTACGTCAAGTGTCTCAATCGCAGCTCCTTGCAAACCACGGCCCCTTTAATGTACACATCGAGCCGACAACTCTTTGTTCTGTTCGCGGCCGCTGCCCTTCTGACGTAGGCCACCGCCATCTGTACACAACCCGAGTCCATGTTCATTACATCTAGCAGCCGCACGCAGTTGGCCTCCGTCTCGCGCGGCAACTGTGACACCGAGTGGCGAATGAGTTGACTGTGCTCAGAGACTTGCGACCCAAATTCAGGAAACTCCTCCATCACGGCCTTGTTCCGAAAGTAGAAGGGCAAGACGCTAGTTGCGTGCAACAAGGTCTGCTCCCCAAACTCGGTCCGGGGCAAGTGGGCTGTCGTCAACCGGACCACGTTCCCCACGAGCTCCACTTCGTCCTCTGCTCCAATGTCAAGTCGAACGACTTCCTGGACGAGACGATGCATTGACACGACCCCGTGCACGCAGTTGACCATCGAAAACTTGCTTAGGATTCCGACTGCCACCGACCACGACACCCCGAGCAACTGCTGCATATCTGGCTTCAGAAACTGCAAGAGATCCACGGCCCGCGCGGACCCCAGCCTAGAAAAGTAGTCCAGCTGAATGCTGTCGGAGTTGAAGAAGGCGAGCTGTTGCAGTGTTCGAATCGCAAGCGCCCCAAACTCCAACGTCTCGATCTTGTCAAGTGTGACCCGCCAGGTGAGGTACACTGACTTTTTATACTCAGAATCTGACAGGAAGTGCTCCATGAATTTGGTGTCGCTCAGCAACTCCTGGGCCCGCTGCTCGTATAGTTCCATATAGGCGTGCAGGACATTGTCCTGGTCTCCAGACATCGTGTCCTTCACTTCGTCCAGGTAGGCCAACGCCTGCTGGAGCGCCAGGGGGAGGCGGCCAAGCTTACGAACGAAGGTCTCCACAGAGTCCGTGCTCGTATCCGGAAGTGATTTACGAACCAGCTCGACTGCGTCTTCCCAGCTGAGTACGTCCAACCGGAGCACCTTCCCGTGCCTGACAAGGTCCGAACGTCGGCTCGTGAGGAGCAGGTGGGGGCGACGGATGTGAGGCGCCAAATTTACGGGCAGCCAGGCCCTGACTCCATCGGGGCCACTGAAGTCTTCGACATTGTCGAAAATAAAGAGGCAGGCAGTTGTATTTTGGTCGAACCATTCGTAGACGGCGGTGCAGAGTTCGCGATCCCCTTCCTCGTCCTCCCCAACGACCTGGAGTTGAAGCCGCCTGGCCACACGGATGAAAGCCTCTCGTATCAACTCACCACGTTCACAATCGATCCAGACGACGTTGTTCTCGTAAAAGGCGCGTTGGCGCCAGGCGTATTTACGGGCCAAGGACGTCTTTCCAATGCCCCCGAGACCATGGACGCTCGTAAGGACCGAGTAAGTCCCCTCGTCATGGTTGTCGGTCACGAGCCTGTGCAATGTCCCCAGCTCCTCCTCCCGTCCAGTAAAGTTGTGCACCACTTCGTTCACCCCAAGCCAGACGCCCACACCGGCAGCACGGCTCTCTTGCTGCTGCTTGGCTATCTTGGCCCCCTGCAGGTGGTGCCCGTCGAGGTTCACCCCACACCTCTTGGCGCTAACCACCCACTTTTGAATTTCCGCCTCCAGTTTCTCGACCAGATCCTCCTGTCCTGTAGTAGCATCCCGGACGATATCTACAAAGGCCCTGATGGCTGCCAGGCTCCTGCAGAACACGTAGACAAATAGGGTTAGAAGAGGCAAAGGCGTTTGTAGCCTGCAGGCTGCAAGTGAGAGGGGGTTACCGACTTTGTCATGAGGATGTTAAGCAGTCGCCTCCGATGGATGGTCGTCTCCATGTTGGACACTTCCTCCAGCTCCAGGGAAGTCAACACGCCTCGGGTATACAGCCGGACACTCAAATTGGGCTCAATGAGCCGCGACACGATGTCCTCTCCACACGCCTGGAAAAATGCCTCCATTGCGAAATGTTAACTACCAACGGCCAAAATGCATTATATTCGCAAGTGAATGTGAGTGAACAATATGCACCGCCACGCCTTATCAAAGAGATTACATGAATTGATTCACCTGAAGAGTTCTCTATCCAAGTTTCTCTCGACATTAGCTTGTTATTGTAGATGGAACGTTGGATAGAATGAGGTCATCACATGGTGAGATCATCATGTGTATGCTGAGCAAAAATCATTGAGCAGAGCTCAAAATTCATCATCATGTCAGGTCCACAACAACAACAGCAATCCTCTTCTCCATATGAAGCTCTGTCGATACCCCAATGGGCTTCATTCGGCTCACGTTGACACCAAACCTAAGTGAGGTCCGGTTGAAGCTTGAACTCCAGAAATGTCCGACAAAGGGTGAGTCTTAATATTTTGGATGATTAAGCCTTCCTTCGACTAACTGATTCTAACTAACTAATCATACGGGCGAGATACACTAATTTTGTGAATTGATTCCAGGTACTTTGGTTGACATTTCTGGGACGCTTCGAGAAAGGGAGCCGCCAGCGTCAGCTGCGCCTGCGCCAATGCAGATTCAAGGAGCTCTTCTTGTGGGCTCACGGGGATGCAAAGATCTGGGATTGGAAGAGGTCTGGGTCAAGAGTTTGGGCTTCTTGACAACAACGTCATGGTCCAAGATACAAGAAACCAGAATCAGATGTTCAAAAGTGGCTCTGCTGCTTAAATTAACATCGAAGCAAGAATCAGAGCTCGTAATGCTGACACCACAGCTGCCAAAACAGCAACCCATCGCTGATTAACTAACCTAAACAAAACCTAACCTAACGTAAGCTCAATCTTCACCAAAGCCAGTTCAGCCTCTCAGCAACTTTCAGACTCTAACTCGTCAACCCGTCGAGATTGAAGTATCGTGCACTTGCTCTCATATACCGCTCCCAATCAAGCATTCCGAAAGAAATGGAATTCGGTATTTAGGGATTCAGTTAGTCATCAGGAAAGAAAACACAAATGGTGATAATCTATAGGGGCTGAATTTGACTGGTACTTCGGGTACCTGTGCCTCGAATCGCGTGCAAGAGCTAAAGTTCCCAAAGGAGTAGTGTAACTGAGGGAGTCCGATTTTCTCGATAAGCCCATGAAAAAAATTGATCGATCATCGATGGTAGTGAAACACACTTGCATGAAGTTTACTCCTAGTTTGGCATTTGTGAAATCCAATTCGCCGGTGTACAACGGACTCGTGCAGAGCACGGCTACAACTGAGGATGTACCTTTGTGCTAATTATGCATCTGTCTCACGTGATCTGTTGCGCTCTGTTAACTTGTGCATCGAGTTCCTGTGCTTCTGCACTGGGGCTCGCGGAAGAAATGGTTTATCTCTTCACCCACCCGTTGAAAAGCTGTACGGTGGCGTTGGAGATGCATGCCCGTCTTCACCCAGTGACTCAAGCTGAAGGTCTTGAAGAGTACGTGCTATTCTTCAATCAGGTGCAGAGAACCGTGGAGCTGCCCTTCTCTTGGCAAGAATCCATGCGCAAGTTGACCAGATACTTCAGAGACAAACCAACGGGCCACCATCCATTAGGCAATCATCTGCGGCACGTGGAATGCAAAGTTGTGATCATATTCATTACAGATTTGATCACATCACCGTACGATAGGAGCTCGCTACTAGCGCCATACTCAACGGTCACCATTCGTAGCATGGCGAACGATGTGGCTGACTTCACAGTTGTAGTCACAAGTGGCAACGAAGGGGAGAAGTCATCAGAAGAGGGAGAACCGCCTCATTGGGCAGCAGCCATCCACTACTTGAGGGGCTATCGTGGCGTGACACTTCATGTCAGAATAAACGGTACCAAAGTCAACATGATTCAGTCCGATGGGTCAGTACTGGAGAATTTTCGGGTGAGTGAGGTACAAGAAAGAGGAACCCTTACGTACCAGTGGCAGCTAGCACATACGAAAGCAATCACCAACGTAATCATGTATCCCGAAGACGCGTACGCTATTAATTACCATCATCTTCTATTCTCACGTTGGACCTGCGATAATAAGATGATGTGGTACTTTTACACCACAAGCGGTCAGAGGGAGAGCACCAGGATCCTTAAACCTTTCCAATGCCTACTCGCTCAGCTTTGGGTGGACTACAACGTCTCACTTCCCACCGCGGATCAGTATCATCGGATGCGTCATGAATACGGGCTACTTGGCACGTCATTTCTTGATGACTCCAGCGCAGGATACTACGCGCAGCGCAAATACGATGTGCTGAGGGTCTTGACGACCCCGTTCAGATTCATCATCGTCCTGGATAAGAAATTCGTTGCGACTACAAACATCAACTCACTGTTAACAGCCATGGACGGTCAGACGTGGCTTTTCACCCTGCTCTCCATCGTGGCCATCACCGGCTCCTACTGGATTCTTCAGCAAGAACTCAATCCTGACTCTAATGAAATGTTGCCATGCATCTTGGGCCTCTTTGGCACTCTGCTAGACCAAGGTTTTCCCGGACGGCTCGTGAAACCTCAATTCGTCCTTGTATTTTGGCCTTGGTTGCTTGGGACCATCGTCATATCAAATGGGTACTCTGGCATCATGGTGGCACTCATGAGTAAGTACGTTGTTCCCAATGTACCCAACACTCTTCAGGAACTCGTCGAAAGTGATTACTCAATATTCTCTTTAACTATGGCTGCCGAGTTGCGTGACGGAGAGTATACACTGAAACCTGCTTTAAGTAATCTGCCCAGGGTTCCCTCGTGCTCCACATGCGATCGAGTCCTAAACTCCCTCAAGTATGTTCAGATAGACGGAGCGTCAACTGCAACGGTAGATCGCAGTGGCTTCCAATCCCAATTCCTTCGAGGAATTTTCTTCAACAGTCTAATCAATACGAACAAAGGAAAGTACGCAATACCGCCCAATTTCGCCATGCTAGATGCGCAGCTCACCTCGGCCATCTTGGCGAACGCCATTCGCGCAATATTCGAAGACCGGAAGCAGGTTGTTTTGAAGAAACCTGCAAATCCTTTTGTTAACATGGAAGTGTTGCTTGTGCCTCATAATTGGGTTAGCAACAGGCTTGCCAGACCAGTGGGAGCGTTGGTCGAGTCAGGCTTGTATGGGTTGTGGGATAAGTTGGGGGCAGAATTCACAGACTATTCTTCTGAACGATACGATTTCTTTGACGATCTTCGAAGTTCAAGAAAGGCCAGAGCCGCTGGTGCTGCTATATTCAGACTCCCACCACACGCGGACCCACCGAAGAAGATGTCAATGGAAGTGCTTCGAATTCCCTTGTTTGTGTACGGCTTTGGTTTGGCAATGTGTGCTGCGGCTTTGCTCGGTGAACGGGCGTTCATGAGGTTGCGGAAGAAGATTGGAAGCGCTGTCACTGCTGTTCTACTGGTCGGTCTAATTAAATGTGTTAGAACCACCAAAAATTTGGTTAGTCTCGCCACATCCATCTCCATGCGTAGACAGGTGTGGAACCTTCCCACCCGAGTAAATGTTTCGTACGCATGGAATTGCGTTAAGAAAACTGCGAGGTGCAGAAGGAGAACGAGAGTCTGTGTTTTACCGCATTAGGTTTTCTGTACTTTAAGTACCATGCTGCATGTTCTACGATTTTCATTTTAATTCCGTAATATGTTGTATGTCTGATTTAATCTCGCTGTGCTAATTTGCTGCGTGTCTGACCCCCGTATGTGTCCTGACATTTGCACCTTTGGCAGGCAGCTGATCTGCTCTTCTCTGCCATTGGAAATCGACCTACTGCCAGCAACCTGTTCAACATCACACATCAAGCACAACAAGTCGGAAATTTCGTTGCGAGACCTGTGGAAGCACTCGACAACTTTGGACAGGGTGTATGGAAGTTTTTGGATTGAATTCTCCACCTTTACTTTCAGGGAACTGGCTCTCTTTTCATTGATGGGAAGAAAAGGAGCCGACCAAATAAAAGCCCATCTTAAGTTTATTTATTTACATCGTCTTCATCTTCTTGCTATCCTTTGGCAATATGATCCGGAACACTGCATGCAAACCCATCAGAAACAGCGGCACAATATATCCGAAAACTGCGTACAGCAAGAACACGGTGGCGAAGAGCAGAATCCCGAGAATAGCCACAAGCACATCGACGGAGTGATACTGAACCCAGTTCAAGTCCCTCGCCGCAGAGCGCAAATGTGGAGCACCTTTATGCCTTATCACATATTCGGTCCAGAATACGGCACGCTGCAGGGGAGTTTCAGGTTGATCTCGAAATTTGGCGGAGATGGCTTGCACTCGTTCACGATACCTACCAAATGTGAGACACATGTTAAAAGGACTGAATTCTCAATTTTGAAAAGAGCTCGCCTACCGTGAATCGGACGCGACTCGAGTCAGCGCCTCCAGTAGCTCCTCCTCCGTCAGGGTCATATACTCCAGACTAATCGCGAACCCAGCATCCACCGACTTCTTCATATTCAAGTGTTGATCTCCCAGCATTGGAATTCCAACAAGTGGCACACCATGATAAACTGCCTCCACCGTACCCCCAAAGCCCCCATGAGTGAGAAACACTTTGCAGTTCGGATGGCCAAGTACATCTTGTTGTGGGAGCCATTTGCTTAGCTTTACATTCGGCGGAAGGTCCTCGTCCATGTGTTCAGTCTCCCATTTCCAAAGCACACGTTGCTTGAGTTTGGCAAAAGTACGTAGAAACATACGCCTATACTTTTCGCTCATTGCAGATCCCTTCTGAATAGAGCCCATGCTGAAGTAAATGAAGCCCGCCGGTCCGGAGCCGGTTAGGAATTCGTCCAACTCTTTCGGAAGTGGTTTTACGGGTCGGCAGTGCATTCCGGCCACTTCGACAATGTCAGGTAGCAGAGGACGTGGTCGGCTTAAGCTGAAATGACTCGTACTAAATATGAGGCTCGCATTACGCATGATTTCATCTGCAGCCGGAATGAGCGGGTCGTTCAGTTTCTGACGGTAAATATGTTCCATGGCAGGATTAAAGTACCATGAGCGGTACGCAGCCACAAAGAGTTCAGCCCACATGTTGAACATACGTTCCCAAAAATCCATCCTTTCATCAAACTCAGTGAACAGGTTCGGGACGAAGGAAGGCGGAGTCCGGGAACCAAAAAGACCAGAAATCCAACTTGGTGAGAAGGTTGGACTTACCAGAATAAGAGTCGTGTTTAATTTGTGTACAAAACCAGCCGTGCATTCGTTAAACAATGCTGACATGATGACTGCGTCGTAGTGCTGGTTCAGTAGTGCAAGGACATGAGGCAGTTCCAGTGTTTTACTGCACGACTTTGAGAAAGCATCGAATCCAAAGACGAAGGGCATCCGATCCGCCACCGTGGCAAGACCACGCTCACGCATTTCACACCAGTTGGGCATACTAGCCATCAATTCTCGGATATCAAAGGTGAGAATCTCGGTGAGGTTCGGCACTTGTTTACCAGAAATGGTTGGCATCAGGACAGTGACATTGTGGCCTCGGCTGGCAAGCGCCTCCAGAAGTGGTTCGTACGTAATCTTATGACTCACAGTCGAGATGAAAGAGACTGCAAGAATTCGGGCCGGCAAGACGCTGGCTGGAGTTGACAGGATGCAGGCGGCGCAGGTTAGGAAGGTCAAAATTCGCCGTCGTGGCATACCCATCTTTAAAAATGCACACTGTTCTTGGATCGAAGACAGAAATTAACTGAACTGACTGCGTTGCTTTCGAGCACCACTTTATATTGCCCCCTTTACTGATTCTTGCTCATGTTTGTGCAGTTCAGGGTGCATAGTCCAAAATTATCATCGCCTGACTGACACGCACACACAGACGAGGTACACTGTTTCACTATCTATGGACTTGATAATGAAATACTACTAAAGAGGAGAATTGCGTGATCTCGTCTATTATACAGTTATATAAAAATATCGGGTTGAGTATAAGGACTTCGCTGGGCTCGCCCAACATTTACGTAAGTGTGGTATACGCCTGTCGCATTGCTGCATCGTATATCAATTATCATTTGTTGACTCAGGCCCGAGCGTACAGGGAATT